>JAHZMZ010000081.1:3258-14343 GCA_027743805.1 Lepidocyrtoides sp. E14
TTGGATTCAAGTAAAAATTATAGTAGTGGAACCTCCCCTTGGGGCAGTAACAATATTACTAACGACGAAGAGTCAGCTGGCGAAGGTTTTTTTTCTGATGACGCTGGATTCTACTCTGCACCCGACACTGAGGAAGAAACTGCAGGAGAAACTGAGACTGGAGAAGCACTAGAAGATGAGGAAGAATTGGAAGAGGAGGACACAGAAGCCATTGTCATTGATGAAGAATCAGTTGAAAATCAAAATGTGCAGGCGGTGGCACGCAACTATGACCGTTTGTTGGAGAAATACTGTGACAAAAGGCTTGTGGAAAGGGTCCAGGATCCATTCAGGGATTTGAACTTTGACGAAATGCGACTTGTGCTGGAGATGAGTGGTCAAAGATCAACTCTTTTGGTAAGAGATAACATACTACTTGCAAGTAGAGGGTCTACGGGTGAGTTATAAGTCCAAATGTGCCATTTTGGCAAAGATTATGCAAAACAACACAGAATGCACACAGCATGTATTGTACCATGGTCGTGTAGATAAACACGTTGCTTCGCCCGTAGACTCTACTTACTTGTTAGTGATAAAGTAGCCCAATATCATCAAGAGTCAGCCAAACAAACAATATTTCATGCCTTTGTAAAAATAATTCCAATTTACTTGGTTATAGGTGTCCGCTCAACTCTTAGATGCAATTGTACAACTTTGGGGAAAACAAGTTCAGTATACGCTCAAGGAAGTTTCCAAAGCCGCAGAGATTTGCATTCAGCAACAAAACAATCGAAAGTTAAATGCAAAAAACAAGCACATCAGGACGGGTTCACCTGTTCCCGCCGCCGACGAAGGATACGATTCTCAGCCACTGTCGCAACAATCCGAATTTAATAATGAGGATGAAGAGGAAGATTTTTCCATTAGATTGAACCGCCGACTGCAACGCAGGAGCCATATTGCTCCAAATAACGATCAGTTAACTAACGACTTTATTCGAGAGCGATCTGCAGGCATGATAATCAGAAGGCAAAATTATGCCGAACACTGTACAAACATGGTTAACGGTCCGTATAATAATATGGATCATTTTTTCGATATGATGGAGTATTACGTTGATAACTATGATAAGGTACCTGCAGTAAGTGAATTCGAGCTGGGTGACAATTTGATGAAAGACTTGGTTTTATACATGTCATCACATACCCCGCTTCACACAATGGAGATGACATTTGCTGCAGGATTAGATGAGGAGGATGAAGAGGAGATAGAAGAACATGACGTTGAAATCAGAGATGTGGTGGAAAACGTTGGTGGTGCAGGAGTGCCCATGGAGGTGGCTGGTTTTGACAACGAGAACATTGAACCAGCTCCGCCGCATCTTCCTTTGGAAGTAATTTTTGATGAAAATGGGGTCAGGATAATGAGTGAAGATCAGCAGGAAAATTTAGGAATGCCATCATTACTTCCAGAGGGAACAATTGTTGAAGGAGGAGAAAACGTAGTGCCACGTGGCCCACGTGGCAATGAAAAAAAGAAAGGGAGAAAAAGAAGAATTCCTTTTATTGAGCAACAAAATATTGCAAACAATTTAGAAGGGGGAACATTAGAGGGACCAGCGAATAAAATACCCCGATTAGATGAAGACGCTGCTGCTGCTGAAAGACCTGATGGAGAAGTAAGTATGGAACTGAATCGGGATGCTTCAGGAAATCTTTTACCGGAGGGTGGATCTCTTCTAGATGTACATGCCGATGACCCCATGATTGGTCTACAACCACAAATAGCATCTTTAGATTATTCTGGGGATGGAGGCGTAGATAATGAGTTGACCTCTGCAGAACCTGGTGATGACACTTTTTGTCCTCCTAGTTTACTTTGTGGACATTCAGGTACAATATTTTTTTCTTTCTCCACTTTTCCAATTTGTTCGGTCTGGTTGTATTTTTAGGTGATTTAATTTTTATCTAAATTCTCTCCTCCATTTTACAGCAAGTTCAACATACAATTTTCAAACCCGTGCCACTCACGTCGACATGAGTGCCATCAAATCCGTGTTCAACTCAATTATCCATCAATCATTAGAAGAACAAGAACAAGACAATAATCAGCAACATTCTGCTCTCACATTTGTTGACATTTTGCAAAAGTCTGAACTGGATATTATTGTTGGTCCTAATGAAACAATCCGAGGAGATAAAACCTCTGCCAATTGGTCGTCATCATCATCCAGTCCTTCCTTTAATGCTACCCCTTCCGCATCATCCCTTGAATGTTCTGTTGGAGTCGCGTTTCTTGCCATGCTACACAATGCATCTCACGGAAACTTTTTCTTACACGAGGATACCGAAGGAGCGTTTAAGATTTCCAGAGAAAGACCTCCAGATGATGTTATTACAGACGATTACAGCTAACATCATCGAGGAATATTGTGTCATTCATTCAAAACCAATTTTACAGATTATTTACAATTTTTTAACTAAAATACTTCAACTAGTAGCTTTAAATGTTTTTACCAAATTTGTAGTCAGATTACTTTATATAAAGACTTGATCCCAAAAGAACTCGAAGAGAAAAGGAGATTTTTTTTTGTATATTTTTATAAAGTTGTTTATGTAAAGAACGCATGTAATATAACCTAGTCTTCTGTTGTACTAATAGACGAACCGCTGTGCTGCCAATACAGAAAAAATATAGATCTTATAAAGACGTATATATATATATATTTGCAATATAATAGTTAAGAAAAAAACTATCATTTTATTTGTACCTACCACGTAAATAGTGTATATTTCCAAGTAGTCTGTCTTTATGATGATAATAAAATATTGTCCAATTAAATTTTGTATGATTTTTTTTTCTACATTGTGGAACAATCAAGTTCAATAAAATGCCGAGATGAAACATATACATCTACTTATTACTATTGTTTCAATAATTTTATTTTCACTTTAATTGTTAACACGTCAGTTCCTCATACAATTACAACAATTTATCAAAAAACAAACAACGAAAAGTACTACAACACTACCAGCAGCAGCAGCAGCAGGCATGCATCAATATGCATTGCGATTTGCAGTGATTAAATGTGTACGCACACCATTTAAATTGCTTTTAAATTACAATAACAGCAGTAATAATAATAATTATTATTATTTTAGAAGTACATACGTGCTATAGGAAAAGCTGTGCTTACTAGTTGCTAAATTGCTTTGTGTCTGGCTGGATCGGTGTTTTTCTCAGAAAACTCACCAACAATTATCTTTTTTTTTACACAATAAAAAGTGAATAATAACAATAGTTTCAATTAATTAGGCGTCGATTTGTAATAAAACTAATTAATTAGTTTAACAAATAACAAAAACTAATGTTTACAACTAACTGCCTTTATTTTTTTTAAATTGAAATACTATCAAACTATATCCATCTCTTTTTATGGAATTACACACGACATTAGACAACTTAAATTAACAAAACTAGGAAAATTAGCAAATTGCAATTTTTAAGGAGAGGTATAATAATTAACAAAACTATTATTTCAATTCTTGACACTATACCTATTCTAATTCTTATTTTCTCATATTTTAGAGTTAAACCTTTCTAATAATATTCAGGGTGAAACTCAATTTATGTACATATTCTAAAAAAAAAAACTAAAAATCATCGGGCTCCTGTGGTGCATCCAAATCCCTATAACTGATGATACCCCGACCGTGATCTCGCCCTCTGCAGAAGAGAACCGGATGGAAACCGAGAAATAAAAATAAGAAAAATGCATGCACGTATTAGTCAAGTTTACCAAACATTGCTAAAGATTGCTTCAGTAAAAATTAAAGTTTGTCAGAGATGTTAGTGCTAGTGGAAAAAGTTGAATCTGTTGTAGCGCAATTTTGTTAAAAGTTTTGATTAATTACTAAATTGAATGAATGAATCCGTCCAATGAATATTCCAGACAGACTAGAGAGAGAGAGATTAATAATCATACCCCATTCGGAATGGTCCTGGGCGTCCTCGCGGAGCATACTCCCGGTATGGTTGGTAAGGAGGTTGACGTGGTGGACCACCAAATCCACCAAAGCCTCCAGGTCCCATGCCATATCCACCGCCTCCATAACTGCAAAGTTGAAAGAAAACCGTTTAATATGATTACCATAACTGCAAAGTTGAAAGAAAACTGTTTAATATATTGCCTATTGCCTACCGACCGACACTGTCAAAGAGAGATATCCAACTTACGGAGGAGGATATTGGGGTGGTGGATGGAATTCTCGGTCATGTAACAAAGGCTCTCTACGCGGTGGCACGTTTTGAGGTTGGTTGGGATTGCGCTCTGGAGGCGGCTGTGCTGTCATATCCGGACTCTGTGGTCGTTTTGGATCTCGCAAATAATTGTTGAAAAACATAACCTGCAAGAAAAAAATTGGTTATTGAATTTGAACTGAAAAAGCTAATTTTGAGAAATCTTATTTTCCTTGCTCACCTCTTTCTTGACCTCCTCCAACTTTTCTCCGTGCTTGTTCAAAATATGCTTGCGCACAAATTCCGGCCCCTTGAATTTCTTTCCCGAGAGGGGACACAGCCATTTATCTTTTCCCAGCTCTTGGGTGTTTGCAGAAATAAACTTTTCCACCTCAGTGTCCTCATCCTTCATTCCCAACACCTTACACTCATCATCAGTTAACCGCACTATGGGCTCAATGAAGGCAGAAAATTTTCTGCTCAAAGTTTCAATCGTGTTGTTTCTCTCGTCTCCCCGTCCGTCATCTAATTCCCCATCACTTCCTGTTGATAAACCAAGCAGTTCCTCTTCCTCGGCACTAGCCTCCTCAATCAGAAAGTCTGTAATGTTTTTCAATACAGGATTTGTCGAATAGACGCCATAGCTTTCCTTTTGATCCAACTGCTTATCTTCATCCCATAAAGTCCATTTGCTATCCAAATGCTGAATCAATTTTGCCGCAAGGCGAATGTCATTTCGAACAATGGTTTTATGTGGAGTTATTCCATTTACGGTTCGGACACGACGGGTTAGGTCGCGGTTGACTATAACGCCAAGTTCAGTGTCTCGTAAACGCACATTGTTCAAGTTCCAGCAAATTTCTACATTTAATTTTCAAAGATTAAAAAATTAATTCAATACATAATTTCAATTTGTTAAGTTAAGTATCATCTCTAATATCACACATACCTTTAATGTTGACATTTCTCTTGAATGTCACCCAAGCACGACGAGCCCATCGTTTCTCCGGCTGTGGATCTGCAATTGCTGTTCTCAAGTATCCAGAATACTTTTTGCACAGTACTTCCACCTCAGCCTTGGTGATTGTAGGTGCCAAATTGCGCAAAAACACTGACGCTGTACGGTGCAACTGAGGCAATTCATCGTCTTCGTCCATGACGATAAGCTTATTGATCTTCTCCGTTCCGGGAGTTTGTAGTAGCGTCTTTTTACCAGAAACGCCTTTCTTATCCACAGACCCATTGGAATTTTCTGCTTCACCAGGCCCTCCACCTTCTTTATCCTCTTTTCCCTCATCACCATCACTATTTTCCCCGTCTGAAGCGCCAGAAGTGACTTGATCAGAGCCGCTACTTCGCAAGCGCTTTTTACCCCGCTTTTTTGCACCACCATTGTTGGAGCCCGCACCGTCATCAGCGTCCATTGTGTCGTCCTTGTCGCCACTCTTGGAATTCGAGTCCAACTCTGCCTCTAGCGCATCCATGGTTGATGCTGGGCGAGTTTTCTTTTTCTTTTTACGAATACTCCCATCCTCATCAGCCCCGCTGTCTGCTTCACTTCCACTGTCATCAGCGGATGACTCTCCAGATTCCTTGTCTCCTCCTCCACTGTTGCCATTTTCCTCTGACTTGGCCTGCTTGCTGGATTTACCAACACTATCTTTATCTTTTACTCCATCATCCTCAATTAGCTTTGGCGCAAGTCGTGGGCGACGTAGTGGCTCGTCAGACAAAAGCTTTGCGGCGTCCTCTTCGTTGCCTCCCTCAAGACGAACCACGTACCAGTCCATAAGCTTGATTAGCTTTTCAGAATTAACGCTGTCCAGTGAAACGTTGTCAAATTTTCCAGACTTGAGAAAGTCCACAAACAAATCGCATCGAGCCTGCAAACAATTTCAGCATTTGTATTCAATTCAGAACTTTTATTCACACGTTAAATTAGACTTTTAAAAAGTGAATATAATAGTGAATACCTTAAGGTTCCGCAATTGTTCATCTTTTCGTTGTGAGCTGTCATCAGGATGATACTTTAACTTGAACCTTTAATTGTTTCCAAACATTGAGGGGAAAAAAGCAAAAACGAAAAAAAAAATATATTAGAATCAAGAAAACATGAAAATAGAAATTCATGTGAAACTATTCAATGCTATACAGCTTATCACAATAAGCGAAGTAAAGACGGCATTAAAAATGCCGTGTCATTTTCCGCATTAATTAATCATTTTTAGAATTCAAGAAGTAAACGATTCGATTTAAAAACGACACAACAAGAAAGAAACACAGAGAGAAATTTCGTGAAAAAATTATCTTGCAACTAATGAAACGGTTTTCATATATCATACCCTGCATACAGCATATCCGCAATTATTCTTAGTCTTAAAAATACTTTTGCAAAACTCATTTTTTTAATGTTGACACATATTTTTATAGCTCAAAATATAAAAAATGTTTTACACTTACAATTATTAAATATATTCATATAGTTAATTGAAACCATCATGATTTTTTTAATAGCATGAAGAAGTAAATATTGCATATGAGGAGGAGGAGCGAAATTCTTACCTTCCAGATTAGATCTATGAAAGATAGTGTGATTTTATTTTCACGCGAGTCAGTGGGGAATATATAAAGAAACAAATTGGGAGGGTAAATATACTTTTTTTTTCTCACTGATGAAGACAGATGATCAAGATGATATAAGTCTTTTATACTTTTTTATATACTTTCTTCTTCGTTTTTACTTAAATATTTTTTTTTTTCGTGTAGATTATACTTTTGTCGTAGATAAATCGTAATATATTTTCTTGGCACTAATTAAAAATATCATTTTTCAAGTCGACGAACACACTAACAAAAAAGATAATTAACAGGTTGTCTTCTTGAGAGAAGTCGAAATCCGAGAGTTTTATGCTGTTCATGAGTGAGGAATTATGATTAGCTGATACATTTTTAAAAAAATATTCATGATATTGTTTTAGTTTTTTTTACCACACACTCGATAGTTTGATTTTTGATAAAAAAAGCATGCATAATTTATCGTGAATTATTTTCATCATCATCATCTCATCATCAATATCATACCAGAGACGTGTTACCTCTTTTAGCCAAATAAAATTGGATTTAGGAGTTGATATGATGATGAGCTACATAAAAATGATAAGTGTGCTTGTAAAGTAAAAACGATAGGAAAAAATTTAAGTTGAGTCACTTGGCTTACCACTCCTCTTCCCTGTGCTGAACGAAAAATTCGTTTAACAGCTGACGTTTAAACTCCTGCTTGTACTCGGCATACTTTGTCAAGGCGTCTTGGTCAGAAATGGAGTCATCTTGAGTGGAAAGCCACACTTTGAAGGAGAGGAGCTGAGGAGCTCCATCAGAATTTTCGCGGCTGGAAAAACAAAAACACAGGGGACCATCAATCAACCAACTCATGGAAATTTACGAAAAAAAGATAAGTCGGTAATCTTTCTTGATTCTACTATACCTTGATAACCGGTGCATAACACTTTGCGGAGGATGATTTGGATAGTTATGAGAGGCTGGTGGAGGTGGATCAAAGCCAGCTTGTGATCCATATCCTGACGAGTACGAGTCATGGCTATAGCGATCCCACTCTCCACGAGGTCGCTTGTTTGGGGGACTAAATTCGTGGGGAAGTCTGTGGCCGCCACCTAAACGATAATCGATATTTCTAGGAGGTCCTCGTGTGCGACCGCCCCACTCCCTACACAAAGTAAAAACAAAAACAATTAACATTTTTAATACTTTTCATTGCACCAATTACACGATACACTAACAAAAAGTCTTAACAAGCTCACCTATCACCTCCTCCTCCTCCACCACCTCCCCAGTCATCTCTTCGTCCTCTAATATCATCATTAGGAGGAGGCCTTCGACTCACGTCCCTGTACTCATTTCGCTCGCCACGGAACTTGTCCCTTCGCTTTCTATCGTACTCATCATCAGAGTCAGCCATGTTGAAGATTTTAATTAGTTAGTTAAAATCACTTTGCTTCTTTTTTTTCAAAAGTGCACGCACACCAGTGTTCATCGACAAATTTGCAGTGGTAAATGAACAATTACACACACAAAGGTTTTAAAAAAAAGTCCGGATACTCTTCAGTTCTTCAGGTCAGTAGCTACCGTCGTCGGTCGGTCAGACCACTGAGCCACCTACCAAACAAACAAAAAGAAAAACAACCAAAATTAAACTACTTGTGTGTAAACTATAGCGAAACAACAATTAAAGAATAGCAGTTAACTATAGCTGTGGCAGTCGTCCTCGTCCGTAATTTAAGCACATGTCAAAGTCAAGTGTCAAAACTAAAAAACTGTAAACAAAATTAAAGACTACCAAGCCAGTCTGCTGCAACGTTAATTACTGCAGCTGATAGTCGGAAAGGTGGGTAACATAATAGTGAAGATAATTTTGAACGAATTTAATTGTATAAATATAATTTAAATTAAGTTTAAAATATTATTAACATACAGCATTAAATACGGTGTGTTGTGTTGTAGTAGTGGAGTTTAGAGAATGTGGATGCTAATGCACCAGAGAAGAAAATGAATGGAAAAAAAAGATGAGCCGAATGAGCGGTTCTGTGATGCTGCCGTGTTGGCTTTTTTCCTGATCTCACCTCTCGCTCTATTCTATTTTACAGGCAATTAGAACTACGGGACGGGACGACTGGTCTACAAACAGAATATATTGCGGGGATGGGCGTGGGATGGGATGTTGAAGTCGGATGATAGATTCTNAATGAATGGAAAAAAAAGATGAGCCGAATGAGCGGTTCTGTGATGCTGCCGTGTTGGCTTTTTTCCTGATCTCACCTCTCGCTCTATTCTATTTTACAGGCAATTAGAACTACGGGACGGGACGACTGGTCTACAAACAGAATATATTGCGGGGATGGGCGTGGGATGGGATGTTGAAGTCGGATGATAGATTCTTAGAAGTTTCAGTAAGGGGTCGTTCATAAAACACTACTCGAACATTGTAGTGCAGCAGCATGACATCATTATAATGTCCTCATTGAATAATTATCATATCGAAAGGTCCAATTAATTTCAAGATAATTAATAACACTAACAACTTTTTGAAGACAAAGTAACAACTAATTTCTTTTGTGAATGGCTCCATCCAATGTAGTCCTGTAATATAGAAGCAGCAAACAAGCCATAAAATATTCTGCGACAGCGGCGCACTCATGTCACGGCTACAACCGCTTTACATGAGATGAATGAAGCGTAGCGTCGGCGAAACAAGTATCTTAGTCAGCACAGCGATCACAGCTAGAAAACATTGCCATCATATCGAAAGGTCCAATTAATTTCAAGATAATTAATAATACTAACAATTTTTTGAAGACAAACTAACAACTAATTTCTGTTGTGGATGGCTCTATCTAATGTAGTCCTGTAATATAGAAGCAGCAAACAAGCCGTAAAATATTCTGCGACAGCGGCGCACTCATATCACGGCTACCACAGCTTTACATGAAATGAATGAAGCGTAGCGTCGGCGAAACAAGTATCTTAGTCAGCACAGCGATCACAGCTAGAAAACATTGCCTATCTAACCGCTAGATGGCGAAGGCAGTAGTATCGCCAATCCGTTAAGCAAGCTTACTTACTACTGGGCTCAGCTCGGGCTCGAGACTACGGTACCATACGATACGATACTGGTTGCTTGGATAAGGATGATGATGAATCCACCTCCTCATTTGAGGATGACATATCATCGCTAAAAAACACAACAACAGAAGCAGGATAGATGTAGATAGGGAGGATGAATCATCGTCGACATCGAAGATCACAGAATCACATCATCATCACCACTTTACACAAAAGATATCTCTTCCTTCACTCAAACCAACTCAGCTAAAAAATATTAATCATTTGCATTTGGTCAGGCAAGTTAACTAGATAATAGAAGAAGAGCAACAACAACAGAAAAGGACAATAAAAAAAAGTGGACAAGTGAGTTGCAGTTGTTGGTTTCGGTTAGACTAAACCTGAATCGAACATTTTTGCTGATAGTATTATTTGCTACCTAATTACTTTAGTCATCTTTCTTTTACTCACCACCTGTGTTTAAAAAGTGAGTGTTATCTTGTCTCTAGTTGACTCGCTCTCATTTGACTTTGACTACTATCAACTTTTGCTGATGCTGATAAACGGAGATTTTTTTTTGTAAGGTGAGTTCATATTTTTTTTAAACTTAAAAATTTAACATGGATTGCATTTGCATGGTACTACAACTGAGTTATATACTGTCATGTCTTTTGTGGGTTCTGTATTGAACTGAATATTATTATATTGACTATATTATTTTTAATGGTGAGTGAGATGACTGAACCAATAGAAATAGATTGGAGCACAGAAAAGTAGTAGAAGTCTCATTTTTCATCTCATCAATCAGCATGACCATCATCCATTTATGTAATAATTGTTACTCTTACCTTACCTTTCTTTGCCAAGCAAGCCAAAAAAAGATACTGCAGCCGAAAGGACGGATAGCAGACTAAAACAGACATAACCATTTACGTTGACCATTTAGTTTAATTTTTGCATTCACTTTTAAATGCACAGTGCATTTAAGTAGGATATATCAAGTGCCCATTCATGTCCGTGGCCATATATGGACAAAAAAAAAGAAAGAAAAAAAAGAACACTAATTTTCCCTATTTAAATTACTTTTACACAAGATAAAACAAGCAGTTTTGCTAAAATAACTGGTTAGAGTTGTCGCAGCTCAATTTGTACACAATTATAATATTTTTGTAAGCTTGGTGGTGTCACAGTTGACGTTGACAGTTGGTGCCAACTGAGTTTGTGCTGGTTTTTTTGTTGTGATTTGTAATC
>JAHZMZ010000083.1:0-11475 GCA_027743805.1 Lepidocyrtoides sp. E14
GTACTGTACTGTTGAGCTATGTAACTCTATTTGCAATGTACACAAATTAACATGTGCAAGGAAACTTGCATTATGGCTTTCCTATAAACACCAGAATTCAGAAATAATTAAATACTCTTTCCCAAGGCACACATCATCCATAACAAAGCTATTAAACTGAATCCAATATCTATCCAAAAGCCAACGTGAGGTAGAGAAAAATAAAGAAAACATTATTGCACATAATATTGGAGAAAGCCATAATATTGTCCATGCGTGCTACGTAATTCATACGACTTATATATGAAAATAATTTAACTGATATGTAATGTTATTTCGAGCAGTGAAAAGCCATTTGAACATGATATTTTTGCAAGCGTGCAGGATTTCTGACTTTTCAAATTTTCGTTAGATGAACTTTTATGCTACAATTGTAAATATTAACATTCATCGTTTTTCAAAAAATATTTCATGCAATATTTACAAAAATGCTCATTTAAAATTTTTCCTCAGTCATGGCTGCCTGGAAGAGAACAAGACGAGCTATTTAGAAGCCCTCAACCAAACAGAGGAACGTTTCCAGGATAATCCTATCATTAACTGGGATGCGATCCTTTGGGTGGAAAGACCTACGTATATGTGGGTTGTGCATGTGATACTGGCCACAATAAGCCTTGCAGAATCGGTTTTGCTCGTCTATCTTGGCTACAAGGTAAAGTAAATACGCACGCTTTCACTTGACTTTTCAACCATTCAGAAGAATCTTGTTTTAAAATCAAGACTATTTAGACATTGAATCGTTTCATCTGAGTGTTGACTTTCCAGTGGAAAACCGTACATGAGCAAATAAAATACATCCTTTTCCTTTTACACTTTTGCCTGTTAATTAATTATTGTACCTTGCACTTTACTACGATGCGATGGAGAGGTAGACAACTACCCCACAGCTTTCACTTTCCCCCAAGTTGGTTGGTTGGTAAACAGTGAATGTACATGTGCTCGAATATACTCTCGAGAGAGCTGTATTCGTACATAAACTCTAAGTAGATACTTTGGCTTCAGAATCACCAAAAATGATAAAAACTTGTTTTTTAAAACAAATTCAAATATGAAGCTCAGTAAAATCTCTGGAATGCTAAAGTTCAGCAGCCAGTCTACAGTCAAACATTTAAAGTCTATTGGATATAAAAACGCTCATGTTTGTATTTTGTGCATAGAAAAGTCTTACATTAAATATAATTACATAATATTAAACAATTATTGAAAAATATAATCGTGTATATTTTGTTGAAAGATTTATATTTGAGGCTTTATAAATTAGCTGAATCTTCAATCTTGCTAATTAAAGGTTGTTTTTGTTTACAAGAATTAGATGAGATTTTATGCATGTTATTATTACTACAAGCGTATTTGTAATGACGGTAATGTCACTGTTTGGTTGTGTCTGTTTTTAAGTTTATATCCCTGTCTGTACTCCCAACTCATTTTTCTACGTCATAGGAATAGACTCCATACACCAACTTTTAACGCCGTCTTTACCCAAGAAAAAAAATTACCACATTATCCTGTCACTACCTTTTTATAGCCGATTCAGCTTATTCAGCTCAGCCGAGTTAACAAAAAAAAACATGTTTCAGGCAGCCATATGCATAAGCGTGCACACTGCATTCGTATGTTGTAGAAAGTTAGTTGACCTGAAAAGACAACCTTTTAAGATTTTATTGAGCGAAAAATTACACTGAGCAAACTTCTTAGTCGAGAAAAGAGCATACACTATAAAGGTAAATATTACTCTACTATTGGCTATTTAGTTGATGATGGTATCTCTTTACTTAAAATCTCTTGCCGTCACTAGACGAACAACGAATCGTTTATATCATCTAAAATGCATGTTGCATGTCGCAAAAGGAACCATAAAAACAATAAAATCAGCGTATTACATAAACTCTATTGTATCATTACAAAGAAATTTTGTCAACATACAAATGCCATCAACGATATGCATAAACCTTTTTATTTAGGAGTTGGGTTTGAGACTAGTTTGCTATCAAAATGCAGCTCACGATTGCCCACTCTCATGTTAGAGGGTAAAAAACCACGACACAATTTTGAACATAGATTAAGCTATCTGCAAAAATAATAATTGCTTTTTGCAATAAAGTTCTAAAGAAAGCACGTAAAATGTGGAGTATCGTGACATGATAAAAGCGTCAACTTTATTTTGCATTGCGATGACAGTATTTTCTTTTATGTTTGTGTTGGATAGTAAAGATTCAAATAAAAAGGGGACTACTCTCATAATACACGATGCAAAAGTATTTTTAAAAGAAGCAGTTTTTGGGTGGTGAACAGTTTTTTGTATTTCCAGATTTTATGCAACAAAACTATCTACAGTCAAACAGCAATATCAAAGCACTTGTCTAGGCAGAGTACATTTACGCTTCATCGATTGTAAAATGAGATAATAATGTGAAGTCACAACCACAAGAAAGTACAATAATGAGAAAAGAAAGGCTTTTTCGTATCAAATTTCCTTGAATGAATGTACAACGACGAACTTTCTGGAAGCAGTAGTGGAATGTATGGAAGAGAGAGAGAAGATGTCCAATATAACTCATGTCATTTTACGAAAATAATTAGCAATGACGTCCGTAATAAAGTACACAAACTGAAGAAGAAGAAAAAAAAACATTTAGATGTTGGTTTAGTACTAATAGCTAGCGAAAAATGCCCCCTAATGACACAGAAAAGTAAGGTGGTATGTGGTATACGATAACTTGTGTAATATATCGTTGTAATTTATTTGTATAGGACTACTACGTGGTATTGCTTTCCCCGATGGAACTTGATACGACAATGCGAATGATTCTCCAAGTACCGATTTGGGCGCAACGTGTGATTTATATTCAAGGCTCCTGTCTTAAGGACACCGATCTTATGAGAGCCAGAATGGGAGAGGCAGAAGCGTGCTTTATTCTTGCTGCAAGAAACTATGCCGATAAAGGAGCTGCTGATGAGCACACAATTCTAAGATCATGGGCAGTTAAAGACTACGCTCCAAGTGTTCCTCAGTATGTACAAATATTTCGACCTGAGAACAAAATCCACGTCAGATTTGCTGAGCACGTCGTTTGTGAGGATGAGTTCAAGTATGCTCTACTTGCGAATAATTGTCTCTTCCCTGGAACATCTACGCTTGTCACACTTTTGCTGCATACTTCGAGGGGTCGGTAAGTACAAAAAATGTCATGATGTAGTAACGTCTCTTAAATTATGAAGATCACCCTCTTCTTGCATATGAGAGAAATATGTTTATACGTAGCTCTCTGCTTGGTAAAACACGGTTTCATTTCTTTTCCTATTATGAATAGTGAGTACTCAAAAGAGAGCCTACTCACTACTACTATACTTATGTATACCTACATGGCTTAACAACTTATTGCCTGCTAGTCCGAAATAGAGCCATACCTATACGCATTAATGTAGCAGATGTCAATGATTTTTATTGGATCCTACACTACATCTTCTCTCAAACTAGGCACATAAGTATTATATCGGCAGATAGAATAATGTCCATTCAAAACATTTTGTCAAGATAGCTTAAAGTGAAGCTAAAGGCAAAGGAGGGAGAGCCAAGTGGGTCGTGGGTATTCTTGAAGAAAATTCGCAGTGTGCATTAACACAACAACGTTATTATGATAACCACTTTCAAGTCTCAATCTGCTTTCACTTCGCGTAAAATGGAGAAAGGGGAAATAATGTAGTAGTGCTACAGAGAAGAGAGATGTTATGGTTGATTGTTATGCAAGACAAGATCCCTAGAGAGAAGATATAGATTTTTGAGTGGTTTGACAAAAATCTTTGCCAAGAGAGCTCTCTCTCTGGCATTGTACTTGTATAGTTTCTAGTGTATTAAGAGTGTGTACATGATAATGTTAGCAGCAAATGGGCATAGCTTTTTATCGTGTTCTCTTTTCGCTGCTTATTTTTTTAAACAAATGTATTTGAAGGGGTCTTTCTATTGAAATAACTTTCAGGGAAGGACAGACAAGTCGAGAGGAATGGCACCGACTGTATGGTCGGTGTTCTGGAAATGAAATATACCACATCCGTCTGAGTGACTCGCGCTTCTTTGGAGAGTACGAAGGGAAGAGTTTTACATACGCCTCATTCCATGCTCACCGGAAATATGGAGTAGCTTTGATTGGTGTCCGACCTGCCCAACTACCTGAATTTTATGAAGACACAATCTTGCTCAATCCTGGCCCAAGACATATCATGAGAAAGTCGGACATTTGCTTTTATTTCAGTATAACGAAAGAAGAAAACTCTGATTTCGATGACAATTCCGCAGGGAGCCAAACAGTAGGGGCAACCACAGTACCAGCACCATCAGGAGCTCCTTCAGAACAACAGCCGTCGCAGCAGCAGCCATGTTCATCCAGCAGCGCAATGCTTCCAAATCCACCAGATCCACCAGTAGCGACAATATCAGAAGTAGGGACAAGTGAGATAAAAATCACGGAAAATTGCAACACCGTGAGTCCTTATTTGACTGTACATACTCCTTCCATTCCAAGTGGTCACAGTCTCTCGGTAGGAAATAATGGAGGGGACAAACCACCAACCATAGGAGGGCTTAGTCCACACCCAAGTCCTGGAGGCGGTGCGAGCAATGCGATGCAATATTTAAATTTAATGGCTAAACCGACTGAAAGCAATTTGCTTCTGCCCCCAACGTCTTCCCTCAGAAGAGGTAATTGAGCAATCATTATTAGTTCCACCACTTCAGCCTCTCCATTTCCCTCATCAAGAAAATACACGCCACACAATAATACATCCACCCATCCATCAGTGTCCATTATTTGAGCACATAAATTACAACTGGGTTTGACACCGTCGTTCCTTGTAGACAAAAAGAGCCCTTCATCATTCCATTTTTTGTTTGATGAGAGTAGAATAATATTATGTGAGTCGGACTGACGAGAAACATTCAAGGGCTCCGCTGTTTATACATACGTATTCATCTTGTGACATCATGCGAAAACTCTTGTATATCTTGTTGGCTTGTTAGACACTTAAGAAGGCAGTCATGCTAATCAAGGAAAATTTGCTTACTTATTTATGACGCCAAACAGATAGTCGGAGACCGAGCATTCTACCCGTTCCAGAGTCTTACACAAGCTCACTAGACGAGACGTACAATGAAGAAAGAAATTCAGATGAAGAGGAAGATGAGGAAGGAGATGAAGCAGAAGATGAAGTGGCTTGGTTGGGTGGACCATCGGAAAAAATTGTGAAGGGTTTTCCGCCAGTGTCTCCATACATCGGTGTTACTCCAACACTTTGTTACCTTCTACGTGATAAGAAGCCTTTATGCTGCCTACAGCTTTGTCAGGTACGTGAGACGAAGAAAAAAGTAGGTGTCTCTCTGTTTCTCGCTGATGATGATGTAACGAATGTTATTATGCATGTACTATTATTATTTTTTTATCATTGCTTACATGAGATGCTTGAGAAAGGGAATTTTTTTTTGTCTCCGACGTATCTATTGTCTGTCATTCCTCCGCCGGTAATGACGATGAAAATGATACGTTTTGGTGAAGTGAGATAAAGTTTAGGCAACAAATTTTCGTGTTAGACAGTGACACTGCACATGTGGTCATAAATCTGTCGGTAGGTTTGGCTACTGAGAATCACGTTGCCTTTTTATGCTGTGAGATAAAATGGTTTATTTACGAGTACACAGAGTTGCATGCACAGCACACACTTACGTTTGTTCATAGGGGAAAAAATTTCAAAGTAATATGCAGTAAACTTTTCATGAAGTACATATATTCCTCCATTCATACGTAATAAGCAGAGCACCTGCCCAACAATTTTATGTTTTATTTCATATTTTTATTTTGATACTTTTCTCCAGGCTTGCGAGCATTGTGTGCATCGTAACGCGTACGACTACAACTGGCAAAACAGTACAATTATTCTTGCAGCGGATTTTGCTTCGACAGCAATTTACAATTTCATTGTGCCACTTCGTGCCCATTTCCGGCCTAAATCCAGGTTAAACCCGATAATTTTATTACTGGAGAGACGGCCAGACCCTGCCTTTGTGGACGCAATATCTTATTTTCCCATGATATACTGGATGCTTGGCAGTATCGACTGCTTAGATGACCTTCTTCGAGCCGGCATCACATTAGCTGAAAACGTTGTTGTTGTCAATAAAGAGCTGTCAAATTCTGCTGAAGAGGATTCTCTTTCAGACTGCAACACAATTTGCGCCGTTCAAACCATGTTCCGGTTCTTCCCACACATAAAAATTGTGACAGAGTTGTCTACTTCCAGCAACATGAGATTTATGCAGTTTCGAGCTCATGATGCATACGCACTACATCTATCCAAAATGGAAAAGGTAATTAATTAAACCAGCAAAATTTCCGTTGACTATTACTGTAGTAAAGCTTTGAGAGAGAAAGCAAGCACCGCGAAAGCACTAACTTTCTCCGGTTCACGTCTACCACCACTCGCACCCTTCTTTTACCTGTTTGCTTGCTAGTGATCTTAACTTGTAGAGACCAAATGCAAACGTTCGCACGGATAATAGTCTTATCATAAAGGAAAATTCCCTACACCTATTGTACATACGTACAATCTGTAGTTTCCTTTTTGTGAGAACATTACCATCATCGGTGAATGCTTTGATGCGAACTAAGCTGTACGGCGAGAAGCTAGGAAACCTATAACTTAGCGTCCCCGCTTTTACTCATAAAGATTTTCTTTTTGTGACGCCGAGTCCATCTTGACACTAGAAATGATGTTTTGACTTATTCCAGAGGGAAAAGGAAAGGGGTTCCCATATATCCTATATGTTTCGACTTCCATTTGCGGCTGGAAGTGTTTTCTCAGCCTCAATGCTGGATACATTGTTGTACCAGGCCTTTGTCAAAGATTATCTTATTACTTTTGTACGACTTCTTCTTGGAATCGACCAAGCTCCAGGTTCTGGTTTCTTGACTTCGGTAAGTTTTCTATTCAATATGACGAATGTACGTTGAAAGATAAATTTATTGTGGTGTACGGGTAGATTTGTAATATTTAATTATGCAAATTTTCAAGACATTTCTGCATGTACACAAATTCTGTACTTTCTCCGATTAAGCCTATTTTCTCAGATGAGTGAAGCCCTACAAATATTGTTTTGCCCCATAACAATTTTACTTTGTTCTCTGTAGCTTTAACTTTATCCCAAAAATCTTGATTAAAACGGGCATGGCACAAGGCACAATAATATTATTGAATTGCTTCCCTTCTGCAAATTTTGCGAATTGTTTGAATTATGATCATGTCAAATGTCAGGTGCTTCGTTAGAATTTGGTGTAAATTAGCCCCAAAAGACGAAATGCTACAAATATACAAAGGCTTGGATGAAAATTTGATTAATTTTCTCTAACGTTGTCACAATTCATTATTACACAGAGACAACTAAAATCTTATTTTGTTCAGTGGAACAACTTTAGCGATTCTGTACACTCAGATATGCACTATGTATGTTTTATTACAAGATGGATCTAATGTCTTTTGCAGAGAGAAATAACGCACAACGATCTCTGGATACGAACATACGGACGACTTTATCAAAAGCTATGTTCTACATCCTGCGAAATTCCGATTGGTATATATAGAACGCAAGACACGTCTGCTGATGATTCGCTGGATGGATTTGACACAGGGGATCAATCTCATAGTGAGGCTGGTACTCCTGGCACGGAGCCCGGAAATGGGCTTGGAGGAACATCAGGGCAAAATGATAATGATCCCACTTCACCAAAGTCCGGCACAGCAAACATGTCCTTCATTCCGCAGATCAACATTCCAAAAAGTTGTCTCGGAGGTTG
This sequence comes from Lepidocyrtoides sp. E14, assembly GCA_027743805.1. Lineage (NCBI taxonomy): Eukaryota > Metazoa > Arthropoda > Collembola > Entomobryomorpha > Entomobryidae > Lepidocyrtoides > Lepidocyrtoides sp. E14. Next base: position 7,878 of record JAHZMZ010000083.1, read on the forward strand.
CAGCACTCAGAGAAGCTCTTACCTTAGTGTTGCCGTTCATGACGACTCCAACACGAAAGACACGCACGTACAACTAATTGAGAGGGCAGAAATTGCCAGCATGATTCGGTCTAGAATGCAAAGTCTTGGTTTGCCAAATTTTGGTGATACAATTTTTCATTTTACTGAGAGAAGAAGCTCATTATCCTACGTCATCATAAATCCTTCTTGTGATCTCAAACTGAAGGAAGGAGATATCATTTATCTTATTAAGCCAAGTCCCTTCTCTGCCCAGAAAACATTTGAACGTCACAATTCCCGGCGGAAATCCACATTGAGTTGCGTGTCAGGTATGGGAATTAATGGAAACGGAGACGGGCAACCACTCGGTTTTAATCTCTTTCAAAGTGGAAACGGCGAAAGAGGAACGGTTTCAGGAGTAGAATCAAGCAGGCGCCGGTCGTCCGCTGGTTCGTTGGTTTGTACGGGAGTGACAACACCACACGGTTCACGAGCTCCAGTCAGCAAAAGCAATAGTCTCTCATTACCAGATTCTCCCAGTGTGTAAGTTTCCTTTTGTCTAAAAGGTCTCTGCTTGTCATCATAAAAAAACATATTTTATTGCGTACAAGTTAGATTACTCATTAGGGAGAAATTTTACACCTCTTTTCACAGACTGTGAACTCTTTATTTCTACAGGAGACCTCGATCAAACTCATTACGAGTTGGAAACATCACTGACGACATTTTGATGAGGCGAGCCTCATCACTCCGACAAGGTCTTGGTTTTGGCGGACGTCGCTTATCCTCGTACGAGGAGATTGGAATTCCACCTACAAACCATCCAGTTCGTCTGACCCTCAATGGAGGAATTGGTCTAGAAGTAACTCCACCTGAAGACTGTACAGCATCCGCACCTTCACTACAATTACAAGGAACGCTCGTATGACATTCGAGGAACTCCCCAATTCCCCGACCCGGCCACGTTCCTTTATTTACCTCTCCTCGACCGTCTCCACGCTCTTCACCTTTCCATTCACCTTCCCGACATTCCATTGCATGCCTGAGCCCTGGTGCTTCTACTTCAACCTTGGTTCCAGATAGATCACCTTCCCCTCGATTGTCTATACCTGGTGGCTCTGGTAGTGGAATTGGGGAGTACAACATTCCTTTGTCCAGAACGAGCGAAAACTTCAACTACAACATGCACGGGAGAAGACATTATTCGGAAGACGACGATCCAAACCAGAATCAAGATGTTTGCTATAGTAGCTCTCGAAGATCGAGCCTTACCTCAGGTTTGCCCACAGGAACCAAACAGAACATTAAACCCACTTCACATCCTCATAAACTGTGGAAGCCTTTCTCTTTTGCTCCTTCTTCGACTGTTAGTAGAGCAGCACAACGAAGGAATTCCACAACAAAAATTATCCCACCACGTATTACAAAAACCCAATATCCAGAAAATGTTTAAAATATTTATCTTTCTGTATAAATATTTTAACTATCTGTACAATTCAGCTCTCTTTCCAAAATAATATAAAATCATATAAATCACCACTCATAAAGAAACTGCATAATATTGTCTATTTAAGCATCGCATCGTTGTACTGATTACTTTCACCTTCTGTTAAGCAATTCTTTCTCTAGAGACTAGATAATATTTGCTGATGATAATGAAGCAATACCACCTTATCTGCGGAAGGAAGAAATCATACTACAGCAATTTTAATGTATGTACCAATTTGAAATAGGTACTACATCGTCTACAGATAATAAAAAAACAAAAAATATGAAATATAAATCAAGTAAAAATTAACACTATATGAAAGAATTGGTAGTCTGTCGATGGGTGCTTTGATTGAAATAGGTACTACATCGTCTACAGATAATAAAAAAACAAAAAATATGAAATATAAATCAAGTAAAAATTAACACTATATGAAAGAATTGGTAGTCTGTAGATGGGTGCTTTGTGTACCTTACCATGTAGAAATACTGTGCACTGAGAAGACCTGTCCAGTATATAAAAAAAACAAGTGTACTCGGGAAAGTATAACTAAACTTATCAAGGACTCGTCGTTACAACTATAAGTATAAGCAGTACACGATTTTACTAAAATAATNCTGAGAAGACCTGTCCGGCCCAGTATATAAAAAAAACAAGTGTACTCGGGAAAGTATAACTAAACTTATCAAGGACTCGTCGTTACAACTATAAGTATAAGCAGTACACGATTTTACTAAAATAATAAGGAATAAATAAATACTATCTGCTAAATTAATGCAAAAGTATAATTACATTGAATAAAGAACATTATATGGCTTATAAACAGGATAATATTTTAGAGTATTTCATGTACATCAGACAAAAATTTTTCTCAAACAACTGCTGTAATCTGACTATAAAAGGTGATAGCAAACAATTTTAAGTAGAAAAATCGTTAGTTTAATTGAAGCGACAAATCGAGCGATATACAGTGAAAAGAGTTATCTTTTGTAAAAATTTCTTTAGATAAATCATTTTTTGTAAGAAATGTGTAAGATCATCAGTTGAAATTTTATGTGCATAGTGAATTTCATTTTAAAAAAATATAGAGTCCCACAATCTCCCAGGTCCGTATTTACGTATAAATTTATACCTGTTATGATATGGTCTCTTAACGGTGCTTCTAGCCACGGATATTGCAACTTTTAGAGTCAAGTTGGTACTTGAAAGAACATTTTATTTAGATTTATAATGTGATGTATGACGCACGCGAAATCGAAAAAATGATACAAATTATAATCAATTTTGCTGTAAACAATGTTGAATATGATGAATAACTTTTTAGGAATATTTTGAACTTTGGCTAGATCATAGATATTATAATATGATAAGATTATCTTTATTGTTTATATTTTTCAGCGCAACGCACCAGAACGGTTGTATGGGGACCTGTATGTACATGATATGATGATGTATAAATATAATTTACCCTTAAATTGTTGATCAATTGATCGATAAATGAAAAATAAACATACCATTAGATTTCAGATTTTGGGGTGTCAATTTATCAAAAACAATAATTACTAAATTTTATATAACTATATAATAATAATAAGTACTAACATCATCAACTAACAAAGCAATGAAAAAAGGCAAGTATGCCGAAATGCAGAACTATACAGATATGAAAACGAAAACTATCAACTATATACTGCTTCATGCTTATTTACTAGGTACTAAATTTATGCCGATTGATTGATCGTATCAAAGTCCAACAATATTATTGGAATGTCAAAGGTTTTCGAAATTATGCTAAAAGATATTGGTGAAAAATAACCAATTTTTATAATATGGACTACACAGAGTTTTATCACAAATTTCACCACTACATATACCGACATTTCCATTCTGCGGAAATTCCATCAAACGTTGTAGAGGTAAATACAATTACTTATGTAGATATATTATGGCATCCCGTTTCTTATTTATACAAAAAGGCTACGATGCATATTTTGCAAGGAAACTCTTGTAGGCACTTGAATTGTTGTTCACGACAAAAAATAATATCACCTTCAAAGATAAAGATGGAAGGAAGCAGAGATTAACGTTGTATCAATGACTGACTAGCTA
>JAHZMZ010000084.1:0-19307 GCA_027743805.1 Lepidocyrtoides sp. E14
CTTTTTAAGTTTGTCCATAAATCTTCATATCTGCCTGCACATACACTACTAGTTCTCAAACTTTTAAAAACTAACTTATTTATACATATTGCTGCCCACATTAATTTCTTCATGCCAGAACTACGCCAAGAATACAACAAGCAAAGAAACTCAAATAGTATGCGCAGACTTGTGCTAGTGCATTTGCCGTTACTTAGAATACTTGAAAGCAAAAAATATAAAGTTAACGGGACATATCTAAAAAAGGTATATTCATTCAGGTATTCAATCTTATAATCACATACTTCATATAAAATAATCTCTTTTAAAGTTTGGAAAATGAAAACTGTCGCCCAAAATATTAACCAGCAGTAATTTGAGCAATTATTAATCCCAACTGATCCAGTAAATGTATTTTGCTAAAAACATTCACAATGCAATTTGACAAGTATATAGAAGAATCGAGGTAGATAGATATAGCTTGCACTTACTTTCTTTGTGCGTAGTCGAAAGATTTGGGTCTCCTGTCAGAAAATGACGCAGATGTGGATGATGATGACCCCAGTTTATTCCACCTCATCTAAAAAGAGTAAAAATTTGTTAAAAATTAGAGTTGCACGCTGAGACTTACTAATTACAAACTGTACAGTAGTACTAGGCTATGCTTTGATGGTGGGCTACAGTAGCACTCAGCACTGCTATCGAAAAGAGGGGAAAGTAGGTGAGTCCTCTTTGTTGCATATTTATTTGCTAGTACAAGATTACAAGATTGGTGTGCAAGTGTGAAAACAAATAATGATTCATAAAAATTAAAGTGCAATCAAAATCCCTGCTAATTTGATGCACACTGTTCTTTACTCATGCTACTGGCATGCAGAAAAATTGTATATTCTGAGTCACCTTAACAAAAGGCTTATAACCAATTACAAGAAGTAATCCAATCATTCCGATTCTCCTCTCAGCAATATCTAGATCTGGACTATACCATTTATACAATTGATGGAATTTTGGCACTCATTACAATGCATTGCAGTCACTGCAATGTACCTAATGGTTTTCACATTTGAAAATAATAGATTAATTCCTCTTACCTCTAGCCAACTGTCCATGTTTTTAATTATTGTGCGAAATTGCGTAGTTCTATAAATGAAAGTATTAAAAATTACGAGCCTTTGTACAACTCGTCAATAAAAGCGAAGGCACTGTGCCTGCTTATGTGACTATTACAATTATTCTTGCTACTGCGATATGATTCAGGTACTTGGGATTGGGATGAGCCATGATAATAAAAAGTTTGATAAGTGATTACGAGTAAATTCATAGTTAAATTCAAGCCAGGTTGACCGACCCAAATTTTTGCATTTACTGGAAAACTCTCCGTTAGTGATACAAAACGCTATGCGCTATAACTAACACCTTTTATTATCACACAGATCATAAAAGTGGTGGTGATAAAAATGTTTAGCCAAAAGCTTATCTAATCTGCAAGTACTACTACTACTACTCACGCACGCACATAATGTGTATTTAAGTGTAACGTAAAAAACGGTAAAATCTGTATTGTTATTGCTGCCAAAAATAAAATATTGTCAGAAATTCTGACTCAGAAGAACTGTGGCGCGATTCAGTCAGGGTCGAGCACAACACAGCAGATATGGCATGTCAATGCTACTACTGCATATTATTTAACTGAAGGAGAAATGTTTCAAGCAAACTTTTAGCCTCTAGGGAAGCACTCACGTGGACTGTTAAATGTGAATTAAAATTGCAATAATAATAATAACTGATATTCAACATTTATCTAGACATTTGGCATTTCGGTCAATTCAGTACAACAAGCTGTGTATTTTGAATAGTTCGGAAACATTTTAAGCTGTCGCTTGTTTGCAAGCTTTGAAACGGATAAATGGGAAGCCATAAGTATGCGAAAATTGCTATGATAAGAACTTCACCCTTCAGTAGGGATTATGATAATCGTTTATCTTTGTCATTGCGGACTTACATATGTCTAAATAGGTACATAATATACAAGTATGAGTAAAACATGGAAGTAACATGGAAGTAACATGATGTAACATCCCAAATCAATCCCAACTTCTCATCAACCGTAATTTGGTCTTTGCATTTTTTTATAACAAAAATAACCTGTGGACGATCATTTATCTGGAATGGTTTTGATTTCAACACCCTTATCATCGCATTCCTTCAACATTTTTTGGCAATCTATGAATGTCGGAAACGGAAGATTTTGGAAGTGGAAAGTATTAAATGCAATGAAACAATATGGTATGCTTCTTCCGTTCAAACAAATTATTTGCACGCGGCAATGCTTAATTTAAATACATGGATGGAGGTTATTTACGGACTTTTCATGGACTTTTCGGCGCTATTTTTTTCCAGTTATTGCTTTAAATGATATATTCTCACTTATCAACTTATTAGTCATATTATCATCATTCTGTTGGACTCCATTAATTTACCCAAATTCCACATCACCGATACTGCACCTTGTGCAATGCATAACAATATAAACAATACATACTATGCATATTTATTGCACATAAATTACTGAACAGCACATGGCACAAATGGGTTGGCACATGTCACAAAAGAATTTCAATGATTTACAATCAGAACACCAACAAATGAAGCTCCTTGAATAAAATAATCCTAGGGAGTCGTTTTTATGTGTAATTTAAATGGAGCATATGATGTGATACAATTGCCTATGGTTTTGATTTAAAAAAAATAGTTTTTCCCGTCATTGGAACCATTCGCGTAATCGCGATTTTCATTTCAACTTTAGAACTTTGAGCCCCAATGTTTCATCTTCATCTCAAATTAACAACCTTTGCATTGTTGATTGTTATTTATGTTTTGATGAAGTTGTCGTGTTGTTCGCGTGTAGGTATGCACAATGCAGGTGTGTTTAGGCTTACAATATTTTTACTTGTGAACATTTATGTTCTGTAATACACTTTCAAAGGCTATCAGAAAAATGAAAGCACATTTCACTTAGTATTCTTATCCATTTTGTTTTACCTGAGTGCGTTTGGTACTTTAAACCAATTTCATAGTACTACCCACCAAAAATGATCATGGTACATGGTAAAACAGTTGGCTATGATATGCACATCACAACCAAAACAAAACTATCTCATGTGCAGCCAGAAAGGTATTAAGGTTCTCTCGGTAATTTGTTCAACTTGTCATTATAATTAACTACACCATGTTGATTACAAGCTTTTCCATCTTCGACAAAATATGCAACATAATACATGCATTACTTTGCATTCTAAGCTACTTGCATCCAGCATACATGGAGGCATCACGATAACAGAATCTGTAATGCTCAAAATTTACCTTAAGTGCTTCGGATGATTCTTCTTCTTGGTCGTTTGTATTGGCAGAACATGAATCTTGCTCTTCAATCGTCTCCTTCACTGAACTTGGATTCTCGTCGTCATTTAATCTTTCAAAAGCCTGTCCATCCCGAACCCATTGGCTGTAATAAACAAAAAACTTTTTTAGATCTATGTATACCGTCATTTTTCCACTAAAAGTTTCAAGTCATCAACTATCACAGCTTCAGTTGATTAAAATTACATCCACTCAAACTTCTTCAACGTAGGCATTTTTTTCTATCTTAAAAAAGAAGACTCAACCTTTTTCTTTCCCAATCATGAGCTTGGGATTTGTATGAAATCCTGACGACGCCACAAATATGCGGCTCAATTACTTTGTAACGATGATTAGCCCATTTTTTTATGCTGCTACATACATAATCGAACAAAAACGGCCGTTTTTTATAAAATATACTACTCTTGCCAGAATGGAACTTTGCAATTTGTATTCTTTGCAGACCAAACAAATATGGACTGTATATATGATGTAAATTAATTTAGAGTAGCGGCAAGACTAAGTTTGCAACTGCAAGAATGATACAATTATTGGAGTACTGTCTGCTGTCTGTCATAATATTTTTAATAACTATGTTAATTCAATGATTCAGTTTGATTTTTTGTGTTCCATTTTTATTTAATACAAATGGAAAAAAACAGCGATAGTACTTTTAACTTCACTCAATGTAAAATGTGAATATAGAGTGTGTAAGGAACAATAAAACCACAAAAACGTGGTAAAGAGTATACATATTTTGCAATTACATCATCTCAATTGACGTTGATGGTTTCTTTTCGCTGGTATTGCAATGCTTGTCAGCAAAATTTTTAATGATGCACTATGCAGTGATGGGCTAAATTCATTTTATAGGGAAAATATAACAACTTATTTATTATGGTCATGGCTTAATTTAATTATAGAATCTGTGTAAGTTTGATAAATGCATCAAATAACCAATTTAAAAGAAAACTAGCTAGATGGTTTAACCGTATATCTTATTATGCAATGCTGGACATTTAAAATGGAAACATCACTATAACATGTTCGATTACGGTAACAGTAAAACCGTATTTTTCAGAGTACATACCTAGAAATCTAGCAACCTTAAATGCCTTTATCTCATGATTACTCTTTTTGTTTGGTGTAAAAGTTGTTCAATAACGTATGATGGTATTAAATGTGACTTTTGAAAAATACTGCTAAAATCTCCAGCCTATGAGCTGTTTTTCAATATTAGCCATCATTTCAATATGCAAATAATTAATGCAAAAACATGAACTTACTCTAAAGAGTAATCTTTATTGACGTCAGTGAATATTTTGTTTATGCATAATATATAACCAACAATTGCGCTGTTTAATACTACTTCAGTAATCACGACATGATCTCTGCGATTTTTTCCTTTTTACGATTCCATGCTCTCATAAAAATGCGTTTACGTTATTGAATTTGAATGTTGTAACAAAGAGAAGAGAATACGGAGATGTATTTGAGAAGGCACATGGCAAAACTATTCAAAGAATGCACAGATTGTGTTACAGATAGTCGGATTTGAAAATAAAACGTTACTTATTTTCAGTACATGATGTGGCACATAATAATTAAAATTCAAGTTGCTGACAAATTATAATTTTAATGTGATTGTAACTCGGTGTCAGCTAAGTGGAAACGCGCGTCCTGTGAAATTGCGCAGCTAGAAATAGTCTCAGCTATCCATGGCTTCTTTATGCATACCAATTTCTCTAGTTTTATATGACATGACATATGACTGTTACCAGTACTTATCTTTCAAGTGGGTTTAATATTCAGAACAAAGCAAAAATTTATTATGATAATGTATGAGTATTTTAGAAAAACAAGCTTACTCCTCATCCCCATTTGGGTGGGCACATTGTTGTTCAGTTTCTTCACAACTGATTATTTGACTAGCTTCTTCATTGCACAGAGATTCACTTTTGAAAAGAGTTGCCTTTGTATTTTCTGGATCATTATTATAATCATATTTTAAGCTATCAACAGCCTCTTCATTAAAATTCGGATCAGGTCTTTCCGACATGACCTCTTCTCTAATACATGGGTAACTACACACACTCGTTGAGCTGCCTCTAAATGGACTTGTTTTACTCTTTGCTTTAAGATTTCCGCTATTTGACTGGTAACTGAATCTTCTGCTGGCTTGAGACTTGCAGAACTCGTAAATGTCAACTATACTACCACCCATGTTGGCAAGCTTGCTCTTTGAACCTCTACTACTTCCATTCAGGGCCAATGAGCTATAGCATCTCCTATTTCTATCAAACTTTCCACTATTTATTGAAGCAGTCATAGATGACGACGTCGGAACAGGTGGACGCCCTATCACCTTCCCTTCCTCACCAAAATTTTTATTTTTACTACGTGATGAAGAATCCGACGACATGTTCTTGGTTTTCGTGGATGGGGGCAAGGGTGGCCGACTTGATGAAAAGCTCATTCTTCTCGCTGACGATGATGAATCATTGTTCGTCTCACCAACACCACGCCAAAACTGGTCCACTTTGTCAAACAGTGTAGGCATCTTTATGCTGTTTTATGCAGTTTCAGAGAAAATAATATGCAATATAAAATTCAAATGAAGTGTGGATATAGGTTAATGCGGTCGCGTTTCATGATGGGCAATTTTCTGTCCTCCTTTGTAAGTTGAAATGACATGAAGCTTCACCCTTTTATGTCGAGGAGTCATTGTCGATCGCAAAAAGCAGAAAAGTATAATAATTTAAGTTGTTTGTTTGTACTGCAGCACCAAATTTGTCAACAAATATTACAACTGGACAAACGCAAGAGGCTTTTATTTCGTTCTAGTCGTCAAACCAGTGTTTTATGCATCTGGAAAACACATTTTCATTTCATAGAACAAAAATAAAGCACGTTCCAAAGGTCCAATGCTTATGTAAGATTTTTTTTTGTTCCGTGGGCTTTCTCCAAAGTCAGTGTCAGCTTTAATCGTTACAAATGCACGATGTTGTATCGTAAATTCGTAACTCAAGCCGGAACAATAAAAAAAAAGTATGCTCGAGCGCTCTCCGTCTCTCTAATGAAATTGGGTCTACTCTTTAAATTAATCTCTTTTCTGAGAGCACTAAAAGAGCAACGAAACACGAGTTCATATCTAGAATTTCAAGCTATAACCATTTTCATGCTCCTTTTCTTCGAAACGGAAGCATACTGAAGTTTAGAATACTCTATGGTGAAACTACACAGAAACGGTGACGCTCGTTCATCCTTCCTAGATGTAATGATTCTCTGAAGAAAATACAAATTTTATTTGAGCGAATCCAAAAAGCACAGCCAGTAAAGTGCCACTGCTCAGAGAACCTTTTGATACACTCTTTACACGGCTTTTTAATGCACTTTGTTAAACTGAATGTAATATTTGTCTGCTAAGACAAACAAGTAATTTGGCAAGGAACGTTGTTGCACTGTTAGAGTCAACGGGCACAGTGCTTACAAAGTTTATGCCTTGCTATTTGCACCTTTCTTTGTTCCAACAACTGGCGATGGAATCCTGGCTCTCTAGCTAGACGAAACCACATAATAATAATGATTCCACAATATACGGCACACTCATACACACACCCAGAGTTTTCAGATCTAATCTCTCTTGAACATTGAGAGTTTACTACTTTTTTTTACACAAAGTAATCAACATAAAGTAACAAATTTCGGAGTGGGATGAAATGTTATGAGATATGTGAAATGGTAAAAAAAATATTTGCATAATACTTAGGCATGTATTATGCATTTTTTTCACGCTTCACTTCATATTCGGGATTTCATTAACTGAACTCGATTCGTCTCTTTGCCCAACCAGGCAGGGTTGCCTAAAAAACCCTACTTATTTCTCAAGGAATCACTTTCTGAGAGACACCACTACTATAGTTATTGCTTAACATCTACCACCGTTGAAATGATTGACTATGTTAAACCGTCATTTATTCTACCTATCCGTGTGTTCCAGACCAATATTACATATCATTATAACGTTTCAACTAGACCAAACCAAAAGCAACGAAAATCTATTTTGGCACACAAAGAGCCAGCTCCTGTAACTTCCCCTTTGCACTTCATGTACACCAATCGTTATAAGCACTACCTACACTTTTGAGACAGGCAACATTTCTGATGAATACATCAGTGAAATGAACCGAATGGGTAACACACTTAAGCATCACACAAGAAAGTACAGATAGTTGGTGTATCTACAACATACAAGTAATAGGCATCTAAAAAGAAAACGTAGGGGACAAAAGTCTCTTTCTGCAAGGATTTTCACTCGACAAGTTGAATATTACTATTGTAACATTAACCAGGCCATCCCATCATCATCATCATCGTGTGTAACTTGTGCTGTTTCACTGCTTTTGGCGAATAGCAGAAAACGCAACAACAACAACAGCATCTCATCTTCATCATTATCATCATTACAGAAGAGTCAGGCTTGTCTTGATCCCAGTAACACAACATGACACTCGTGTAACCTGAAGCAGTTATTTAATAGACTTTAGTATTGTATACGATGATGATTACCAATTCTGATGGGAGAAAACGTGGAAAGAACACACATGCAAGTATGCCATAAATGCAAGTGGTGTCGATGTCGATGGTATGTTAAATGTAAAGTAGCTGCTTGTTTATGTGTTTAAAAAATTGTACCACCACCACCATAAAAACTGGATATAACTCTACTTCTAAAAAATAATACACAAGCGGTTCCGATATCAAAACTTAATTTTATTCAAAGGCTGATGATGATATACATGCAAGTTGAGGAAAACAAAATCTGATTGTGTGTATGTGGGAAGAATAATTTAGAATCATACATTGTAAAACTATACTACTTACTCCATTAACTGGGTAAATGTATTTAGCTAGGTGCATATATCTCTAGAAGGTAGTTAAAATTGAATTAAAGTTTATCTTTTGCTGAAAAAGCTTCAATCCACACAGCAGCATTTAATTGCTATTAGATTTTGTGGGAGAAAATGGATTTAACAAAAGTGTATGCTACTTCATGGCGATAAAATTTTACGGAGAGAATGAATACGGGGAATATATTATACAGAAGCGCATTGGCAATATTACAAGTAGTAGGCAATCAAGGTAATAGTAATAAATAACAACAAGACGATCATACCTTTTCATTAGATTGCAATTCAGCAACATGAAATCATCATTATCGTGTTTGAAGACAGCTTGAAGGTGAATCAAAATTGCCACATACATTGTTTTTATTTCCATGCTTTAAATCGTGGGTATGCAACTTTCAGTCTACTTCAACGTGTATGTAGACATATAACTTTTTCCAACATATCTCGCAAAATCAATTGTGTACTCATAATAGGCAACTCTCATGTTTTTTTTCCTCCGTTGTTTCATGTTTGAGTAGGTATGTATTGGGCTATAAGAAAGAATCATTTTTTGCATCCTTGTACATGCTTTTCTTCATTTAACATTCATTAACTTTTCATTTATACACTGAATTATGCGCAGGGAAAATGCTTGATTGATCCTCAAAAAGCCTTTCGTGATTTTCAACGCATGTGATATGACGTAAAAGCTTTAGTTTTGATAAAAGGATGAAATTCTACGTAAGTTTTTGAGAGTTTATCTTGACAAGTGTATCAACTTTGAAGACAGGCTTAAGTGGTACATGCAAAGTTAGTTATTATACAACCAGAGCTACATACTCATACCTATACGATGACTTTCTTTGTGCTCTAGTAGATTTTATTCAGCAAGTCCACAGCGTACGTGATGTGTAAGTAAGTACTCGACGAATAATATTATGGTGTGCTCAAACATAAATAGTCAGCATCATACACAAATTTTCGGGAAACGAATTACGGTTGTTGAATCATTTATTGATACCACAGCTTTAGACACGTCTTATTCATTCATTTTTTAAATGTGAAAGCGTATTTATGAGTTATGTAAATCTTTGCAAAACTAAATTTCCTCTTTCTCTCACTACTTCATTCACAGACCTACAAAGATGATATGGAAGCTAGAAAGGCTTAACGTTCAAAATATTGGCAGTTCAACAGAATATCAACTTTTATCAATTATAAGCTGGTGTTTGACACTTGAAGGTTATAGATATGGTGCGGTAGTAGTAGTGAGTACGTAGACATATACTTCCATCATATCACTCAAACTAGAACTTCCTCTCCACTGTATATGCCTACGTAAATTTGTATCCCATTTATCGACAATCTCTCTTTATGTGTTCGCTCAAAATGCATGAAGACTTGCTTGTGATTTATGAAAACGCAAATGTTTGATATGTCCGCAATGTACACAGAATTATGAAAATGTTGTTTTTAACGAATAAATTACATTATGTTTATTATTACGGTTGTTTTTTTGTCTTCCACTATGGAAGTTCCATATTATATTATGACATCATCACCCACCCAGGCAGAGGCATCCGGTATTCTTTCATTGATTACGTGATGAATACAGCGAACATACGCAAAAAAAGTATGTGGTTATGTTCACGTTCATAATTATTAATCACAAATATGTTAAGAGCTGCTGGGGCTGATAATGACCCAGAGGCAGTGCACAACAAAATCGACATACATGATTTTGCACATGTAGATCACACTTAGTTTTAAGAATTAGAAAGCCAATTTGTTCTAATATTTGCAAAGTTTGTAACCCTTTTAACCTCAGCAGCTTTTTTTCGCAAAATAACAATAGGCCACAGTTTGAAAACGTTGGTGGAATTAAAAATTATTGCAGGAAAGACATGTGTATCAAAATAGATAATAACTGCTTGTTGTTAATAAGCCTAAGGGAAAATGAAACTGCACATACATACTTACGAATGGCAGTATGATAAAAAAAATGCAAAATATGACCCGGAAAACTTTTGACCCTACACGTTTTGGTACCACATGACATCTTTACTGTATTCAGTTCATAAATGAAGATTAATGGAATGTGGCATGTTTATAAAATTCATTACGATGCCTTACTGTCCTATAAAACACATTTTTTTACTCAACTGGTATTCTGTCTACATGAAAAAAAAATCAAAAGTTAATGCTCAGATTTATTTAGACACTGACGCGTGGATTACATATATGATGACAGTGCAGTGGACAATGTCTATATGGTAAAGACTATATTGTAATTTGTCAGGCGCAGTAATGTGTTCTTTCTTTGTTAAATAAAGAGAAAAAAATTAAATTGAGTACTAATTGAATTCACATTCAAGTAGTTGCCTATACTTAATCCGCCTGTTTTAAATACTTTATTAAGCTGTATTCAACATTTGGTTCATTAGCTTTAGGTTATTAAAAACAGGCTGTATGCTCAAAATTCTTTCTGTTAACTAGTTAACTATGAGTTGTTGTTATTCCCTTTTGTTTCAAGTATAAATCACTGACAAAAACAGATTTATGCCTTAGGAAAAGGAAAACAAGTGAATAGGTAGAAGGGACGAAAAGTAACCTTTTTAGACAGTGAAATGTTTTTCTGCGCATGTATGTAATCCTTTGATGCATAGTCAACATGAAAATCGACGCAAAAATACCGGTACTCGGTGGGTTCCTTTATTTTCACACTGACATGTCCATTTTTTTTAGGTATACACACCAATTTATCATCAGCATCATTGTTTTTGTACCTGCTGTTTAAACCTGAACACAAAAAACCTGATTGTTTGTGAGGAGACACAAATACAATGTATGCAATGAATGCCACCACGTTGCGTTAAACTTTGTACAATATTGAATATTGCAAATTACTCTCCTCTTGCTTTTCCACCTTCTATTTGCTCGCTGGTGTGTGGGGCGCATTTAAAAAGTAAGTTACATTTTAATAGTAGAACATGCATATGTGTAGCTTTATATTTTTTTGTGAAAAGTTTTTTCTTGCATCATTGGCAGCAAGCCTAGTAGCACAAAGCTATGTTTACTTGTGCAAGTAATTAGGTATTAGTATTATTTAGATGTTTATATGCACGCAGAGATTTGAAACATTCAGGTTCAGAGTCATTTAATTTTACAACTGCATCTAAATTACAGGAATGACACGCAAATGCCATAATTTTTTTCTAAAAAAAAATTATCACGATACATCAGTTTTAAGTTAGATACTAGTTGAAAATCTGAATGGATGATAAGGAAATGAAAAAAATGGGGTGCATGCTTGTAATCAAAGAAGTAGTAGGTAGTGCCCTATCATTATTTTGAACAAGAATAGTGTGTGCATTACTCGTGCAGTGTTATACATACTTGTAGTAAGTATATGATACGTTGTTATACAATTTTGTAAATGTGGAGCAACCGTGTATTAAATGTCAATTTTTATTGATTGCTCATCAATTACTAATAGTCAAAATTATGGCTTGTAAAGCTACTTGTTATGCATAATAAATTTGTTTGCCAAACTTGATAAATATTTACTGCGTAATTTACATTACCTGAGTTTGAGATCCCATTTAACACAGTACTACTCTGTAGATTCAGTGATCGCAAATTCGCAAATCAGGTTCAACAAGAATAAATCCACAATACTATCGGTTAATTTATATGTAGGATTATCTCCCAACTTAAACCATTATTTTTATGAGCACTTACAGTGGTTGGTATCTTTATACTTTTTTATATTTATTTATTCTAGGTTTTCACAATTTCTTAATGGATTTGCTGTTTATTTTTCGTTTTTCCAAAGAATATCGGTTTAATATTATTTCATTCTGGTGATGACTGTTTGGAAAACAATACAGCTAAATTCAGTATGTCTTTCGCAAAAACATGATGTTCATTACTGTAAAGCACCGACTCGTTACAAATACTTGTGTACATATAGGTATGTAGCTTTAAAATATGTTTGCTATTATCGTTCAACTTTACGATTGAGTCATTTGTCGCCACCACAAGTAGGCATAATTGGCTTGTTATTTCACTTTTCACCAATATTTAGCAGCTCTATGCACAATTTTTTTCCTTGATACTCAAACCAACGTTCATTCATGTTGCAGCGAATTTTTCAATAACCTTGCTATAAACCAGTGTCCAGGCTGGTGGTAAAATTGCCTTTATGCGTCTTTACTTTGCCTACAGGAAATGACTTCACCCCTTTTCCAAACCAAATACAGTTGTACTCGCTCATCGCGCTGCTTCATATACGATGAAATTCGAAATGAGGAAGCCCAGTCTCAGAGTCAAAAAGACATGACTGTGGACGATATCACTGCTTTGCATACATAAGTATGATATGTGCTGATAAGACTTACCATATATCTATATATAAAATGCATTATTGTTCTATAATTTATGCTTTTTAGTTTAATACGTACAAGTGTAAACTTTATCGTTTGCATAATGTTCATTTTTTATGCATTATTAACATTTGGCGGAAAATATGTGTGGATAAAACGAGACTTGTAGTAAATACTGATCCGAAAGTATGGCTAAAGGATAATCTTGGTTAAAATCTCAAATCCCAAGAATTTACCTCCCACACAAGCTCACACTTCTTGTTTTCTTAAAGGGTACTTGCTAGCCACTCCATCATTTGACGCAAATGTCATAGTAGTCGTACAGGATCATAATAAAATGAGGTTTACTTACGATTTTTGGAACTTGCCAGAAGTGAATTAGGATCCGATATGAAAAGTTCTTTGCGATAATAATAATTAACAACGATGACGCCAGATTTCTTGGGAGCCTCTGAAGCACGATTGTGTTCTAATCTAAAAAAATAGTTGAATGCAAGCGACAGCATAATAGTGTGATGATGATAAAACAGCAATGTCATGCGTGCCGACAAATACAAAATAGTGTTTTAACCATGGCATGAATATTAGGAGGATACACATGCATACATATTATTTGCGTCCATAAATCGGTGTGCGCACAGTGCGCAGTGCATAAACACAAGCATTATTTTATTTTGCCGTCAAAAGTTCAACAGTATCATCTTTCATTTTCTTGGTTTGGTCAAGCCTATATATCGCTCCAGAAATACTGGTCTAGTCATCAAAAGCGTATGTTGTACTTTTATGCATATCTAATCCAATAATATTCTCCTTGAGCCATTGATCTTGCTCATTTTGAGTATTTTCTGCGAGGTACGTACGTGATACACGACACTTTATATTACGAACTAGTCTAACTTTTATCTCAATTGCAATCAATATACATACAATATTTCAATTCACTATAATGCAGACATATGGTCACTAATATTAACTCAAAAACTGTCATCTTCAAAAGGAAAGACAAGACTAGGTTCTTTTGAAATTCAGTATGAAATGAAAGTCGTCTGATGACGACAAATGCCCATTTTATTTGTCGAGCTTTTTAAACCATCCTATTAAAACTTAACCAATTATAAGTATGCACCGGTTTAGTCTAGATTTTGAAAGGTACTCATCAACTCGAGCTCCTGGAAAATTGGCCATCTCTTAAATATATTAGTATTAAAAAAGACAACAACAAACAGTATACGTGCAATTTGGCAAAGCCAGATTCAAATGAATGCCATAAAGTTCCATTTAAAAGCGAATGTGCAAAAAAGTGCATGAGTTTAAGCTTAAAACATTTCATGACCGAATGAAGTAGATTATGGAGCGATATTATAACTGGAGTAATAATAATGCCACGCTCTCCGAGCTCAAGGCACACGCCTGGGGGTGGGATAATGATGATATGACTGGAATAATCTTCAAGTCCAGATAATGCAGTGTGTATTATGTCACATCACATCGCGTTGTACATGTATTTACATTTTATGGGATCAGTTTTATGAACAAACATACCTGAAAAAATATCTTAGACTCTGCTCAAAAGGTAAATTTATAAATGTATTTACAACTAAAGTATTAAACCGTCCCCTCCAAAGTCAAAAACAGGTACTGACTGAGGTACCATAACTAGACATACACGTGTGTGTACGTCAATACATTATAAATCAGAATAACCTACTACTCATGTATAAAACAAATTCTTGTTCCACTACGGATATAATTTTATACCAAATTCGGCATCACATTGTCTTTTAAATGCATGATGGTATCATAACATGTAAACATTTTTTTTAAATTAGGTAGCTCAATGGCTAAAAGGTAAAAGGTAATCATGACACTGTAACCTACCAAACATTCCGTAAAATGGGAATTTAGAAAATCTAAGCATTGAACATTTATGCACATGCCAGCATTATGATGAGATGGTCCTCACGTCCCCATCTTACTCTTGCGCTTAACTGCTAAAAAAAGTTTGGCCTTGAGATTAAAATATTTCCGCTGAAAAGTTTAAAAAAAGCTTGAAGAGTCAATAAAAGCGTACAAAAAAATTTTCCGTTGAATTTGTATTTTATTCACTAAGCAGTCTTATTAGTGGGGAATATTTGAATGTAGTAATTTTGCTCAGAGCTGAAAATGAAATTTGTTGGGAGTCATCCTCTCTATTGGAATATACGAAAAGCTCTCATATTTAACAAGTTTAATCCTATAAAAATATGTTTAACTCAAAGTCACACTACTAATTTTGAATGTTGAGAGTTTTACTGATTATTACTGAAAGTTGCAAAGGCATCGATTTTGCAACATCATCATGTAGGCTACATGTATGAGTGCATATAGGCATGAAATGTTAATTCACGTTGACACTTTGTCCTTTTTTGTGATGATGATAAGTTTCATACTGCTGACTTGCTTGTATGCTAAGTAGAATACATAATAATATTACAATATATGCCTAATCAACAAGTACTTCATGTACATATAGCAAATATATGAAACGTGTTTTAATGCAATTGATTGCTATATGTAGTCTATTTAGTACAAAAATATTGCGTGTGATGATAAATTCTTATCAATTTAAGATATTTTAATACATTCGCTTTTAACTCTCTTCCTTCTTATGGAGTTACAAAGTTTGAATTGCAGAAAATATATTGCGGTGCGGTAATGACATTTACAATTTGTAAAAAAATAGTTTAATGTTATGATACAAAATGAATGTTTCCGCTTTTGCACGTTAAAAATAAATATACGCAGCTCATTTAGTCATCACCAGGATCGCACTATACATGGCAATGGTCACGATGTTTGTTAGCTAACTATTGTCTCCACAGATTGAATATATCTAATATTTAGATATTATATCTTGAAGTAGGATGACAAATAAATACTTTCTTGGTTCGTAAGATGGATGCAAAACTTTGGATAAATTTTGCATAAAATCCTCAAGATTTGTGCGATTGGGCTGATGATAATGATACCATACAGCCTATTTCTCACCATTTTCATCGTTAAAACAGAAATAAAACCTGCATCATGAAGGAAAATTCTTACAAAAGTAAAAAGCAATACTAATCAAATTGATATCTCGATATTTAACGAGTTTACTGCATTTCATTTTATTTACATAATTGTGGAACAAACATTTTGAAATAAACTCACGATATATGTAAATATATTTCCACTGATTAAGATAATAAATGTGTTTTACCTGGCGTGTCCAAACAATAAAATTTCTCTCTTTATTTCTGTTACTGCGGATTTGCACACAAAATAGAAAAAAAACTTTTGTTTCAAGTACTTTTTTAGATCAGACTAATTTAGGAGCACCTATTTTTCACTACGCAATTAAGAGTTAAACATTTAAAACATTTCTTCTTTTCGCACGAATGCTTCCAAACACGCAACTTGATGTGTATAGCGAAAGTATATATAATTTCCAAAAATCTCTGGTCCAACTGAAGCTGGCTTGTGTTTTGCTCTCTGAATTCTTCATATGTATATAATAATTTGTGCTATGAAATTAATTCTGCTAAAACCATTTAATGCACTTAATAGTTGGAAGTTTTAAAAACTGTATGCATACACATTATTATTATATCATGCATTAACTTTCTCAGCTTTTTGCACACAAGGATATTATGAAACGTTTCACAGCTTTTTTTCTCAATTCACCAACTATAACAATCAGGAACTTCACAGTCACCTAATTTGCCATCTTTAATAATAATTACGATCAACATAATATTATCAACGTAAATAATTATAGCAATGTCGAGTGTTAAATTGCTTACTTTTTCATTTATTTTTTTTCATTTAGCAATCAATACACAAATTTTCAACCACTGTAAACTACTACACTATATTGAATTTATCCGGTAGCAATAATCATAGCAATATTGCTTCCCATGTCGCTACACTTCACTAATATCATGGCATCAAACTGAAAGCAGGAACAGATTATTTTTTTAGGCTTACATTGTCTGGCAGCAACTCCAACTGCTATTATGTGTTGTCTGCGCTCTTCTAACAGACTCCATGCAATACAATGGTTCTATTGCAAAGCGAGGTTGGCTTTGTTAACTTTTTCACCATGCAATTCTGTACCTCTGTTTTACGTAGTTTGTAAATAAGTGCGTGGTTTTGGATATTACTGCATCTCATCAATCTTGTACTACAACAATAATAACAAAGATAAGCTATCAAACCAACACAACTAAATTCATGAAAATGTTTTAAAAAATCGATCTATTAAATCTTTTAAACGACTATGAGTAGGTAGTCTGACTTGCTATAGGAAATCTAACTCTGACTGACAGAAAAAAGTACTCAGCTCAATCCAATGCAATACCGAAAATCACGAAATATAATGTACATCAACTAGACTGCACAGTGATAAGTAGCTGCAAAAACGTAGGTACAAATGACATCAGCTACAACATAAACAAACAACAGCAATAACATCATATCATAATGGCAGAATAGATCCAATTTGGTTGCAATCTCACAGTACTTATGTCTATCGCCAGCGATAAAGCTGTACGTCTTGTGCCTTTCTATTTTCCATATTATTTAAACAACATCCCACCTGAATCACACAAAACATCAAAAACACCTCCATGAATAATATATAAAAGACATGATTGTAACCAGTCTCCTGATGACCATTTCTGGTCAAGAATGCTCGTTTCTCACACGAAAGCAACACCAAAAACTGTTGAACAATAACAAAAAGTTCCCTTTTTGAGGCAAGATGATATTATTCATAAGCACAAAATACTGCGTGCACAAATGCATTATTATTATATTACCACTACTACGCATTCTTTAATTTCGACATTTTTACTTGACACTCCCTTGAAATTTCCTTGTGTAAATTAGTAAGTTAGCGTGGAGCCTCTTTTTCGTGTGGTGGAGCCATGATCCTATACCAAATTATTCATATGTGGTGCCATCAGAGAAACAGTATAAAAATGTAGTCACCACAAGAATATCATCTGCCTTCTCTGTCAAGTCTGCACAGTACAGACAATTCAACGTATCACACACCTCACTTGACTAGACAATATCCAAAGATGGAACATGAAATCGCTCTAAATTTGTAATGTTTTTAATATTGATATTTTTATTTATGAAGAAAACATTAATGAGCATGTTGCTTATCGAGGTAACTCGTCAAATTTTTTACCACCATTCTTACGAGCACTTGTTAGAGCTATTATAGCTTCAAGTTTCTGAGAAATTGCAAGGTGATAAAACACAAGGCTAAAAACTAGATGTGTTGAATACGATTTTTACAAACTTTTAATAAATCTTTACTATTTTTAAATTGATCGTGCTATGATTTTATTAAGGTCCTTTTATCGGCGAATTCATCGTTAACAATCGACAAGGATAAGAAAACGATCAATTTTTTTAGCTGAGTAATAATAAATGTGAACACGCACTGTTAGTGTACCAGCAACGACAGAAAAATGGACTGATGATAACGCTGTTCTAGCCTGAGTGCAGATGCGATTTCCTGTGCTATAAAAAATGCATTTTACAATCCATCAGAACAGAATAAAATGATTATTTCACGACATGTATGGTATAGCTGTCTTCATTTCAAATCAACCTGGAAGACAATGTATGACTGTAAATGGAAAAGTTTACATTATTTCCACTTTTGTACCTCTTCCCAGAATTCCTATCTCAATTCATCCTCCCTACCTTCCTGTATAACGCTACGCTACATGTCGTCGTAACGTAATAATTTAACAATGCTACGTATAATTTGGTAAGGAAGGGGTTGGAAAATGAGGGTACTTTGCCAACTCACGAAAAATAGATAACACACGGATTACACGCTTGTTTGCTTGCATGGATGTTATTGTAGTTGGACACGAAAAGAGCCCAGTAGTAAAAAGCAACAAAGAAAAATTTCATTTGATTGCTTCAAACGTGTCGCTTCATAGACCAAGGTTGCTTTATATGAAAAGGCAAACTAAAAACAGAAGCAATTCCTCACACTTGAGAGTTGAATAGAGATGATTTTTTCTTATGATACGATACAACTACGATTTTGTTCGAGTACGACTGCTTTTACGAGCAACTGCGAAGAGCACAATGCGCGGTGTGTGCATAATGTGATCATCATTATCATTATGACTTTGATATGCCGGCAGTTTTTTTGACAAGTAACCGACGCAGACAAACAGAGCAGCAGCGTGCAATTAAATATTGTATTTATTTTAAAACTTTCTATAGGATGCACAAATGTATGTATATTATGTAGGTTGACTGTGTTGACAAAGCTTCAGATAAAACAACCCTTGTTTCTTTTTTTTAAAAAAAGGTAATAGTTTTTTCCATACATGAACGTAGCTTCCGGACGGAAATGAATAAATGGCAGACACACATGTGCATGCTCAAACGAGTATGACGAAGGGTTGGTAATAATGAACCATTATTTGTACTGGATAATAATACATGGAATCTTCCATGTATTGACTAATTCATACACAAAAATTCCTTTCGCATATTCCATGTAAACGAAATATTCGTAACATGCTTGACATTCAAATTAAATGGTTTTAAAAGGATAGAGTGCGTACCTGCCTGCGATGGGTTACACAACTAACTCCCG
>JAHZMZ010000085.1:0-10769 GCA_027743805.1 Lepidocyrtoides sp. E14
ATGAAGAAGTGGCTGCCTGTTTTGTATGGAAAGTAAAAAAAGAGACATCATGGACAAAGAGAGGTAGAGAGAGAGAGAGAGAGAGAAATGAAATATGTAACTTCAAAGGATGAAAATACATTGGTCAGTTTTTAGGTATTACCACCGCAGACAACTCTCTGCTGCTACATTCATATTTTCTATTTCGAGAGTCTCTGGCTTAAAATTCTTTTGGTGGAACAACGCAACGGAGGAATGCTGAATCCTGAAAAAAGGCTGTAGTGGAAAAAGAGGTGTAGATTTTGTATCGAAATAAGTGGATAAGATTGACTTGAAAAAAAAAGGACTGGACTGGACCAGTCGAGCCTAAAGTAGTTTTCAAAGAAGTAATGATTATGACACCGTCTTATGAAAATTTTTATCATGTTACGGATTCGCCTTCTATAGATACAATGTATGGCGGAGTTGATAAGCAGAATGATAAGATGGATCAGTAAAAGTAAGATACGTTTGATATTCACACGTTTCCAAAATGATTGACTAATTCCTCCCACAGATTTGTAAATATTTTGACGACGACGGGCAAAACGCTGAAAATAAATAAAAATGTTTTCTAGAATTTCCCCCGAAAAGGTGTTTTAAACCTTTTTATACTCAGAAAGTCACGCTGTATTATTCATACAAGCTAGCTAGCAAAGCAAGCCACTTATATTTATTCCTTTTTCACACAGGAATCACGTCAAAAGTGCCAAAAAAAGACATAATAAATAAGATATGTACATTACAATACCACCAAACCAAAATTATATACTGCTTCTGGCAAGTGTTGGCACTGGCACTGGCACACGCTTTAAAAAACACTTTCCATAAATGCTGATCCAGCTTGTTTCTCTATAGCTCTCTGTAGCAGTCAAGTCAGTAGCAGTCATGTTCATTTCTGAGGATGAGGATGACGATGCTCATGATGATGATAATGTTGTTCATGTCACATTTCCTTCCTTCCTTCCTTCCTATCTGACAGGACGACAGAACACGACAAGACAGTGAAATGTATAATAAATAAAACTTATTGTGCATGCATGACGCACGCATGCATGTATGCATGCATCACTTCCTTCATTCAAGTCTGTATATGGATTCCGAAAAAAGAGAGAGAGTTGAAAGAGAAAGCTGAGATGGTTTTGCTTTCTTCTTCTTCCTTGAAATACATTCTATGATAATATATTCATAATGATAAGCATGCTCTCTTTCTTCTTATCGATGGTATCATATATATTTTTTTTTTTTTTAGGTGGAAGCTGCAAATGATGGTATTCATAACGCAGCACTATTTTTTTTTTATGGAAATATTGCTTCACCACAGAACCAACACCAACAACATTTTTTTTTTTTTGGTTTAAAACTGAGCACACTTAACTTTCAAAAACAGCAGTCAAATCAGTTTTCTGCTCTGCTGTCTTTTTCACGTCCTTCATATTTCGTGTTTTTTTTTGGCTGTTGTTTTGTTTGTGAATGGAGTAAAAAATGTGTGGGTTTTTGGTTTGGTAAAATATTATGCAGATTGAAAAAAAAGCAGGAATTTTGTCTACTTTTGTTATCTTTTTTTTTATTCTGTTGAAGTTTTCCTTTTCTTTGTTTGTCGGATCGTGTTACGTATTTACTACTACAAAAGCTTGCAATTTCATTTTGGCAAGGAAAATGCAGAAGAAAAAAAATAAATAAAGAGAAAAATGGTCGTGTTGAAAGTAAATGGGGATGGTGGTGATGATGGGGCAAAAAAAAAATAATGAAATGAAAGTTACAAAATTTTCTGCTCTTTGTTTCCTACACTTTTTTTCAGTTTAAAAGTTTGAAAAAAAACAGTCGAAAAAAATTTATTTTGAAATGTTTTAAAGTTTGTACAGATTTTAATTTGTGATGATAAACTTGGCCCAATTCCACGTCGATCTAAATGAGTTTTGTTCTTTGGACATGCAAGTCGCATCAGGTCGTTCTGTTCAACTTGTCCATTAAGTACTGCTCGTATTATGTCGCAAACTGCTCGATACATTGTCAACATCATCAAAACAAGCAGACATCGTTTTTTTCTTCTAAAAAATTTAAATTTAAAAAAAAAACTACAAAGAACAGCAAGCACGCATCATTTTTTTCTCTTTTTTCTCTCTAAAATACGTACCAAAAAAAAAAAATTTCTTGCCATCATGGAATGCATGCATTTCCCCCGTGACAAATTCTGGAGCATATTTTGCTGACAATATAAATCTGTCTCATAAACTCTCATTGAAATATTAGACCATAAAAAGCAGCAGCAGTAGTAGTATTAGTACCACTGCAGTATTTACAATAGCAGAGGGTGGTAGTAGCATCATTTAAACAAAACTTGGTAGTATGTCGTAGTAGCTACTACTACAGCTTTTAGAAGGATTCAGATTCAAGATCGACATAAAAACGGCTTTGTGCCACCACCACCACCACCGAAAATTTCCAAGAAGTTTAGTTTCCTTCCTTTTCTCGCTAATATCCAGAGACAGAAAGGAATAATAATAATAAGTAAGCAAGCAAGCAAGCAAGCAAAGGAAAGTAAAGCAACCGAACCCAGTTTAATTTTTTTTTTGGCTAGAGCCTGGGAAAATTCTATAATTTATTACACACCCATTTAGCCGATGATCTTGCACAAGCTTGGATGAAGGAAGCTGCAGACACTGCTGAAGTAAAGCCATTAACAGCAGCAGCAGCAGCAGTACTTTCTCCAGAGAAAGTTATAATTTATAGGGAGATCTATACAGAGAGAAATAATGGTAGTGAAAACGGAATAATGAAAGCATCTCATTCTCTCTCATTTCTGATAAATCTTCCCCAGCATCCCCCCTCAAAAACCCGAAACACTGCAGCATATAGCAGCAGTAAAAAAAAATGAATAAGGTACCTCTTTTATTTTTGGCAAGCGCATTATTGTTATTATGGATCAGCAGTTTGTTTAATTTTTATTTTTAGTAGGAGAAAATATTAATTGTATCTGGAAATGGTGCATGTATAATCTGCCCAGTATTATTTTTAAAGTTAACTTAGAGAGTGAAATGTTTTAAAGAGATTAGATTATATTAGGCACTGTGCTCTAGGTTTTCTCCTCCGGTGGTGGTGGTGCGGTGGAGTCCATAATTTTGTTTAGTTTAGCTTAACATCTTCACTTTCTTTTCTTCAAAAAAGCAGCAGTGTTGTAACCAGCCTCATATTAGTATAGTAGCTTAACTAGGTGAAAGTCACGAAGTATCTTTTTTCTTCTCACTTTCACTCTCACTTCTATCTCCACCATAATCATCACTACTACTACTACTGCCTTGTGGCAAAATGGTTTGGAGGAGAGAGAGAGAGAAGATGTAATAATTTGGAGGGAAGTAATAAAATAGCAGCTGTACTGAGTATACTAGCCTGAGAGCAGCTGCACCACCACCACCACCACCACAACAAACTGGATCTTTTAAACTGACGATGATGATGATGATGATGGCAGCAGCCGCAATATATGCATCAATTTTATATACTTGGGTGGCTTCACCAAACAAAAAAAAAATATTTAACGAGAAAGGCGACAGTTTAAGGAAGCAAAGCCAGTGTACATTTTAAATCTAGCGAGAACGTGCTTAATTGCAAATGATCTATAGATTTTATTTTTGGGGTAGTACACAAAGCCATACATACATACAACAACACAACACGCACACAATAAAAATGTGAAAGAGATATTTTTGTGTGAAAAATATAAAAAAAATTTTGTTGGGTACTCACAGGAATGGCGCTTACCTTTCTCGTCCCAATTATCAGCCCTATTGCCATCAGCAGTTGACAAACATAGGCTGCCAAGAAAGCGAACCATGTCCAGAGTAAGGAGACTCGGTCTATTTTATTTTGTTAAAAAAAAAATGAGCACAGCAACAGTGGCAAATATGACGTACGTTTCAAAAGGCAAAGTCAGCAGAAACCGGAACCGAGAAAAAAAAAACAAGCCAGAAAAATAAAATGACACTTTATTGTTATCATTATTTATTTATTTATTATTATTATTATCGGTATATATAAATATAGTGGTCACATAAACTGTACTGGAGAGAGGCAAAATATTTATTTTTTTTCTGAGGATGCCTTATGGCATGATGATTTTAGAAGGCACGGTATGGTGCTGACATGACAAAAGCATGACAAAAAAAAAATGTACACACATACACACACACGCTTTTATTTGCGGTTGACAAAATGTTGCTGTTGTTCTGTCAAAAAAGAAAAGAAATAAAACGACATTAATAAAAGGAAATAGTACTGCTTCTTTTCACTCCTTGCTTTTCTAGATAAGATATTTCCTTTTTTTGCCGGTATCTTTCTTTTTTTTTTTTGTTTCAATAAATTACTATACTAATGGAGGTGAAGTCAGTGGAACTGTGCTTTGTTTTTTTTTTAGTTTTAGCTACCACCACCAGCAGCAGTCAATCCATGGAATAAAATGCAAGTTTATGTTTGTTGCTGTTGCGGTGCGTTGCGCGTTCTTGTGATCGACTGAATTGGGAATGGCATCATTATGGGTTTTGGGGAAAGTAGTAGAAGTGATCGTCGTCAGTAGTGAATGAATAATGATTGCTGTTGATAGTAGTAGTAGTATAAAGTTTAGTGAAGCAGTAGAGGGAATACGATTATTTATTAAGTCATTTGGACAAGGAGAGAGAAGAGAAAATACAGTGGAAAGTTTTTTTTTTTTTACTGGGAGAGAAAGTAATAAAAATGGATGTGTATTATAATAATAAATATATTTAAGTTGTTGTGGAAGTAAGTAGAGGTTGTGGTTTGGTGTGGGTGGATTGGTTTAGTTTAGTTTAGTTTAATTTAGTTTGGGATAGATAGATAGATTGTATATTTGGGAGCATCCATTTAGTACGTAACATGCTTTGATGGGGAGATGGGGGGTTTAAGTTAGTGCGATATGTTAATCCTTCTGCAGTTTAAAAATATTGTACAAAGGAAGGGTGGGTGGGATTTGAAGGGTAATTTTAAGTTACGTACTAAATGTATGCCCCCATAATAGTGTATGCACATTATTATCTATCCCCACTAGAGTATTTTTTTCTCCCTCGACTAGAGAATATCTACTACTACGTACACAGAGATATTATTACCCGTTTTATTGCCATTTCATTGGAGGCAAATCGCTTTTAATTAAAAAAAAATATACTTCTGTTGAGGAACAAAAAGATCATTTGTTTTACGACCTCTCGACCCTCACTACACATTACTACGGTTTGAATCCTCTTTTGCCAGCTTAGCTATCTCCAAAAAAAAAAAACTAATAGTGTAATGGCTTGAAAGTAAAAGACTGTTTTTGTTTTTGTATGTGCGTGAATGAATAGCCATGGATGTCGTGTTCTATTCTGTTCTGTTTTTTTTAACGGTAGTACACTTTTCTCCTTTAACTGTAACAGCGTCAAGTATATTTATTGTGTCGATATGTTTGTGTGTGTGAAGAAATGGAGGAAAAGAGGATAAAAAAAAAGTTTTTTTTTCTTGTTTTCTGGGTAAGTGTGTAAATACTCCAGTGGTGGTGGTAGTAGTAGAAGTAGTGATAGTTGTAGTGGTGGTAGATGGTGGTAACCTCAAAACTACTTTTTTGTTTTAGTAGTGTGAACTAATGCATATAAGGCAATCTCGCTGATTGTTTACACTTACTTTCTCCACAGAGTTTTTGGAGGAGAGAGAGAGAGAGAGAGAAAAGTGGAGAAAGGAGAGAAGAGTAGTTTGGAAAGGTAATGGATTTATGTACATGCTTTTGTTTTTGGTGTGTGTGTGTGTGTGCACGAGTACCTTCTTTTATTATAGAAGAAGGTGATGATGATGATGATGATAATGGTCGTAGTAGTTGAGTTTGAGGTGGATGGGCTCACTCTCAGACACACTCTCCACATCTTCTTCACCTTTTCATCTTTTCTCCTCCATTTGCCAAATTTTCTTGGGTGATGAGTAGTGTAAGTAAGTACAAGTACGTACGTATACGTAGGGTGGTGTGTGTGGACACGAATAAAAAAAAAGGAAGGAAATAGGGAGGTGGATATTATGTGTTGTTGGTTGAGCAGGAAATGGAATTACTACTACTTAACTGACGATGATAATGATGATGATCACGACGACGACACGGAGAGAAAACGAGGAGAAAAAGAGAAAGATGGATATTTTTTTTATTTTAAAAAAATAAAAGAATGGTATCATCAATGCCATTTTGGGGTTCTTCTACATTATTTGCTTGGTAAACACTAATATGCTTGTTTTCTCTTGGTAGATTACTCAAGGATTCTGGGATGAAAATCTTCCGATCCTGGGGAGCCCATATCCGGGAAATTAAAGGGGCTGCGCAGTGGATAGAGGCTATATAAGGTGTTCTGTCTATGTTACTGGGCCCCGGGAAATTTTAAATGTTTGGAAGAATTTTTGTGTCTGTTTTTGGAGAAGTTTTTTTTTCTCATCACTTTTCTCCAAACTTACAAAACCTTTTTTTTTTTGAAAAGATCAGCAAGGTCAAACTCGTTTAATTTTCACAGTCATGTTATCACTCGGTGAACATCTCTTTCCAAGAAATAAAAAATATTAAAAGGTTCTGTGACCGCCCATACCATGCTTTTCATTAAAGTTATTAATGGATTTTATCCTTCATTTCTTTAAAAAAAATGTATACAAAAGCAAACAAAATACACTTGTGTTATTTTTTTATGTCTTACCTTCCAACTCTGAATTTGGTGGAGTATTGCTAATGCGAGCATCCTTGGCCACGTAATAGAAGAACCTACCACAGATCAGGACGGCTATAATCTGAAAAGAGAAAAAAAGAAAGAAATAAAGCAAAATCATAACTTTTCTTTAACAGATGCAATTTGTAGTCAGATAAAATTCAACTTTTATATCATATCATAAGCAAAAGACTGCAAGAAAGAGAGAGGGGGGAGAGAAAAAATAATAGCCATTTTGTTTTTTTTTTTTCATGCTGCTTATTCTTCTTCTTCCCGCATTTTCCCAATATATTTTTCTTTCTTCTTCTGCTCAAGTGAATGTTAAAAGCAAAAAGTGGAAAGGAGGACACCAAAGGAGACAAAAGAGCACACAAACTATCTTTTATATGACACTAACTGTATTTTATGTGGCTATATGTGCACGCGCACTTGTAACATTTTCGTATTATTACTTTTTTATGCTTTTTGTGTGAATGTTCCTAAAAACAGATATTTTATCTTGACGATCATCATCATCATCATCATCATCATCACCTCCACCATCATCATCAAGATCGTGTGCAAGCAAGCTAACATGATCATGTTATGCATATCTGTGTCCATACCTATAAGAAATGGGGAAAGATTGCAAAAAGAATTTCAATTACGCAAATGCCCCATAGATTTCCCTTTCCAGGGAAGCTTTCGACACCGATTCTTTATTGCACAAGAGAAAAAAATATCCCTAGTAAAAAAGGCAGCTAACTGGAAGTTTTGTAGAGAAGTTACATGACTAAAAATGTGTTTGTTTGAGAGAGGTGGATAAGTAGACACAAAAAAATTCTATTGCTTAACCAACCCAAACTAGAACGGACGACCAAACATGCACCAGGCATATGAAGTCCTTCCAGGCCTCTAAAAATTTCCCAGAGACCTGTTTTATTAACAAAACACACTCTTACTCTACCCTTTGCCTTGCAAATACCCCCAAATACATACCCGGTTCCCAGGTTCCCTAGGATAGGAAGATTTTCCACCTCTGACTTCCAGATTTTACTTAAGCATAAAAATCACACATTTCAAAATCGCACAATGGTCTTTGAAAAGAAAAAGAGATTCTCAAGTATCATCCATTTCCCACATATTTTTTTTTTGAATAGCAAATACCAAATACATTTTTTAGGCCAGTCAGTCGGCGTCTCGGTGGAGTTGTATTTACATCTTCTTTTTTCTATTGCTCTCAAGCTATACATTTTATTTATCTCTGTCGTTTATTATTATTACTAATTATTGCTACTATTCTAAAAATTCCAAAAAAGCATTTCATTCCATTTCAATCCAACAAAAAAAAAGTGGATAGATGACGGCTACTAAAAATGGGAAAACGACAGTGGTGGTGGTGATGGCAGCATTGGGAAAATTTGATGATGATGTCGTTGAAAGTTGAAAGCATGTGAATTTTCCCCATTTTCTTCCCGTCTTCCAAACCATTACCATTCTTTTACAGTTACAACAATGCGAACTGCTATAACGAATATAAAACTGGTCTCTGGTCTGATGATGTGGTAAAATGGATCTATACGAAAATGAGATGGGCATGCCACATGCCATGCCATGCATTGCACTACTACTGCATAAAGTACTACTTTTTTTGTATGCTTTTAATGGAAATTGAAATTTTTGAGAGAAAATCACATGTATGAACTTATTTACGGGGTGAGTGAATAGAAAAAAGAAAGGTTTTCACTTTTCACACTTTTTTAATAGATTCTTGGCTTAGCTACTAGCTTTTTGTGTGAGTGAGTGAGTGAAAACACTGACAAAAAAAAAAGTACAACTACTGCGATTACTGCTGCTGCATTTGCTGCTAGTGATGATGATGATGATGATGTTAAAACTCTACTATTTTTTTTGGGTATTAACATCTTGCAAAATGGCTAATATACTAAAAAGCACTGTTCTCTCTGTGCAGTTAAAGTAGTAGTAGTAGACCATTTGTAACAAAATAATTGCGTTGTAGTAGTTGATGTGAAAGATGTGTAATCGTAATAATGTTCATCTTTTTTTTTGGCACAGAAACTTGTTTTTTTTCTCTCTCTCTCTCTCTAGCTCCTCCAGCCAAAGCAAAAGTCGGTAAAAAGCAGAAAGAGAAAGCAAAAGCAACAAAAAATGTATATTTTTTTTCTCTCTCTCTTTTTCGACTCTCGACTACTACGAAGTGAATGGACAAGTGCCAAAAAATCAGACTAATGCCATGCCAGACCAGACATGTATGATGATGATGATGATGATGATGATGATAATATACAGACAAGAGAAGTATGCACAAGACACACGTGTGTGTGTAGTACATTAAGTGAAAAAAAGGAAGCAGAAGAAAAGAAGAAGAAAAAAAAATATGTGAAGGTTTTTGAATAGAGTGGATTCACAATAACAGAAGCAGGGACGATAGAAGAAGATTACTTTTGCTTTCATCAGAAAAGGGAGGGAAAATGAATGAATGAAAGAGAGAGAGAGGGAGAGAGAAAAAGGGAATCAAGTTGACCGATACAAATGGCTGACCATTCTAACGGAAGGACATAGAGACAGCAACCTCATTTTCCTTCGTTGGAAAGAGAAGGAAGGAAATAGAGAGTTTTGTTGTGAAGGAAGAAAAAAAGGAAGAATTGTGATTTTGTCTGCTGACATGAAAATGTATATATATTTTTGGTATTGAATGGAAGGTAGTAGTAGTAGCCAGCACAAAAAAAGGGGAATCTGAAAGGAAGATTAATGTAGCCGGAAATGCATAATTTTTAGAGGGCAATAGTATATCGGATAGATAGATAGATAGAAATAAAGAAAGAAGATATAGAATGGCTAATGATGAAGAAAGCAGCTAGAGTGAAAGAGATAGATTATGAGCGTGTCGGTGATGGTGATGGGAATGATGATGATGATGATGGCTTTGTATGCGGCGGTAGGATTTTCATTGAGAGAGAAAAAAAGCGGATTTTCTTGAGTGCTCATTCGATCCATTTTTTTTTCACACAGGACACCAAATACACCTTACTTACCTACTTCGTATAATAATATGGAACTCCAACAACTGGATTTTTTTTTTGAATGGGATTAATGGAGAAATTTGCTTGGAGGTAATGCAAGGTGTACACATATCATCTGATTTTGCCACCGCTGCTTGCTAGCTGCTGCTACTGGCGGTAGTGGTGGTAGTAGTATTACAGCAGATTATGTAATATCGCTAAGTAGACCATTTGTAAAAATGGCTGCATGCATAAGAAAAAAAAATATTCTCTCATGGTACTACTACCCGAGCAGTAGTAGTGAAATCTGCAAATATGTAGAAAGGAGAAAGCTGGAAAAGAGAAAAGTGAAAGTGTTCTTCTGATGGATAAAAAGTAGCTGTTTTAGCTTCCAGCTTCTCTCTATCTCTCTCTCTCATGCCGCTAACGCCGTTGCCGTTACATCACACCACCGTACCACCACATAGTTACATTTGTATTATTTTTTTTTCTCTGTGACTTTACCAGACTCGCAAAAAACTCTGGCTGGATGGAAATGACTTTTTGTATCAAAAGCAGAGAGAGACAAAAAAGAGACAACTTTTTTTTTCATGTAGGGAGGGAATACATGTATTGGCGTAATAATAATAAGCATTCCGAATATTTTTGCACAGTGATGGTGGGGGAGCATGCATATTATGCAAATTATGTAATAAAACTGCACCACACACTACTGCTAGTAAAGTAAGGCTTGTATGTAGTAATATTACGAGAGCATACTTTTTACGGGAAGAAAAAAAGGAGCAGTATGTAAACTTTTTAGTCTGATTTCCATATTTTCATCTGCCTACCTGCACAAAAAAAAACACAGTCTTTTTTACTAGTCAGCACGCAGTTGTAAATCATAAAAAAAATAAAATCCTAAACGGACATATCGTCGGCCCAGTATATTACATGATTATTAGAGTGTTACATGGACAAAAATGTTCTAAAAATAATAATAGCTATAATTTTCCTTTTATTTCCATTCCATTCCAGACCAAAAAAA
>JAHZMZ010000088.1:0-38246 GCA_027743805.1 Lepidocyrtoides sp. E14
GCTCTGTGAGCCACTTATCGATGTCGTATGTTTTTTTTTCTGTTCGCCTGGCTCCATGCATGCTTGCCACTTCTCTGCCTCTTTGGGGATATTGTTAGCGCTAGTGCTTATTGTTATAGTTCTTTCCTTCTTACACTCACTCGTTCTATTGAAGTAGGAATGTCGATAACTAACAACAAATAAAACCACCTGATTATATAAACACCTACATTGAATCGACGTCGGCACCGCACCACAGTTTTCTTTGCGAACAAGAAAAAGCTAGAAGAAGCTATCATGAGAGGCGAGGAAAAAATAGAGCCATGGTACTTTCTACGGGTTTTGAGAAGACGGGGGAAAAAGAATAAAGGAAAAAAGAAAACAAGCAACGTTTGTGTGAGCCATAATAATAGAAGCATTGCATTTGGTACGATCTACCATAAAAAAGTTTTGCAGGGGAAACAGGAAAGATGTTAGCATGATGGTAGAGGAAGGAATGAAAACATTCCATGTTGTTGGCAAATGTTCGCATTGTCGAAACGGTAGTTAGTGAAGAAAAGTAGAGAGAAGCCCAAGTTGATCGTCAAGTGTAGGCACATTTTTGTATATAGCAGAAGTGATAGGAGCACAGAGGAAACTATAAAATTCTTAAATACTTACATTGTGCTCCTTTACTTTTCATTTGGTATATAGAAAAGTAATGTGCCTAACTAATATTCCATGAAATGAGCTTTACATCGAAGGCAGATGATTTGATGTTTGTAATCTCTCTTGAATTCTTGAGTTTTGGATCTGGATTATGAATGTGTTGATAACTGTATATAAACATATGCATAACTACAAAAGGAAGGTTCAAAGTCAGAGCCACAACCTATTATATGGATAGGTATGAAAAAATGAGACTGTTACCCTTTGTATTTTTGAAACGAAGTCTCTAGATGTGAAAGTGGGAGATTGAGGGAAAGGAAGCGAGAAAAAAGTTTTCTTGAGAAAATAGTAACCAGGAAGGAAGGAAAAGTCGGTAGGTACACAATGTAAGTGGATGAAAGTGGTAGCACACGGGAAACCTTTCTAATGTCATTGGAAAGAGTGAGAGGGAAAAGAGAAAGCTTTTACTCGTAGCTTGCCAACCCTAATCCATCCATATTCTGAACATGACAAGAGACAAGGTCTGAAGAAAGTAGTAAGTGGGGTGCGACCAACCGATGGAAATTGTATCGAATGTTGGAAAAAAATGTGCGGCGTGCCTCGATACGTTCTTGGGGATTGGAAAAAGGGAAAATTCCAAAATAACATATTTTACTACACAGAGAAACAAAAGTGTTGGTATGTGATACTCTTCAATTTGTGCATATAACGTCTGGCGAAGGGCGAGATAGTGAACGTAAAAAATTTTTGAAATTTTTTCAGCACAACGAGAAAGGTTTTAGGGATTCTACGAAGTGGACATAATTTATTTCAGGTAACTGAAAAGCTTACGTTAAATGCCTTAAGTCGCTCGGGGTCATACTGCTGGGTATCCATTTTATCTTCAGAGTCATCATCATCGTCATCCTCGTCCTCCTTGTTTCCATTGGAGGACGTTTCATCTTGAACGACTTCATGGTTCACGCCACTCCGTTCGTTTAGTGATAAGGGACTCTGAAATAAAAGAATATATAAAAGGTTTCAATAGTGAAAAACTTCAAAGGTAAAAAATGTTCCTTGCACAGAAATTCACGTTTTCTGATAGATATCAAACTGGTAAGGATAATAATGCCATAAGTAAACATTCCACTTTGAATACAAATAAGGTTTTTTCTACGTTCTGATGTTTTCATTTGAAACATACGGAGCCAATCTGAATGAAAACTTCTTCTTGATACATGTTAACCCGTTGCCTAAAGATTGAAATGCGTTTTTAGCTCTTTCTCCTTCAACCACCTTCATTGAAAACACACAACATGCCACTGCAAAAACGTCGCACACAGACAAAATCTTTGTGCATGATACGCCATGATAACTATTTCACCCTTTACATATATGTATGCAGTCAGTGTTTCTGTTTCCTAGATTTGCTTAAAAAAAGAAAAATAACCTGGGTATTATTTAAACAAAAGGAAAAGCTATGTTTCGGATACTGGAAGTTGTTCTATTTCCATCATTATTTGTGAAATTGTATTTACGTACAGTCCGCAGGGACCAACATCTTTAATGCACTGTAATCATTCACTGAGCTTGCCACACGAAAAAAATGTGAGAAGATCAAGAAGACGAAGAACGAGGTGTTGAAACTTAATCCAATCTTTTCAAGAAAATAGGCGTAATGATAACAACAAGGCTGTGAACATGTTTCAGTGTGTGTTTGATGTAACATCATGCACTACTACGCCTACCACAAAAAAAAACATATAAAAATAACAACAAACCCCCAAAATGCATCAACTCGGAAAAGACGAAACGTACACGTGTGTTCATACAAGTTATTATGCATTTTAAATGAGACAGTGTGTACGAGCAGAAAAAGAGGGGGAGAAAAGGGCACATCATTTCCTACCTTAAAAAAGGATAAAAAGTTATCAAGCTTTTACGTGTATACTGACTTGTCTACTAACCTATCGCTTCAATTTTTTTCTGTTTCTATCTCAAAGTTAATACATTATTTGTACACCCAAATATAAACAACCATCAGTATAATGCTGATGCAGGAGAAAAAAGAAAAACAAAAATGGTAAAAATATGCAGAAGCATCGCCACACAATGTACAATAGTGCACTGTGCATTTTCTCTGCTGCATTCAATGATGACCTGTCTACTCACCGTAAAACGGGGTAGTGAAAAATATAATAGCACACAATTCTTCTTCTTTCTCCTGCGAGTATATAAACATGGTTGTGTGCGTGACAGCATGAACAGACAGCAGAGTAGTTGTTTCCTTTTCCTGAAAATGCACCACCCAAAATTCACTTTTGCTGTATATACTTATGTATAGCTACCTAATCTCAAAGAGTAAATAACGTCACATGAATATTGCATTGAGACGCATTTCCAATCATTGTTCGTCGGAAACTTTTGGCGGAAGCAAGAGTTGTGGTAGTGTTTTTTTACAAGAAAAGAATTTTATTGATGTATCTATCTGTATATACTACTAATTGAGCAGAAAGAAATATTACCAATATGCTTTGCAACAGTCATGCAACATTTTAAAAAAAATTCTCGTAGATTAGAGAGAGCAAAGTATACAGGGGACATATTAATGCTGATAAACGCATTCTTCTCCTTTCGGTTCCTCTTGGTCATTTTGTTAGTTAACTGCGCTTTTGTATCGCCAGTTATCCAGGGGCTACGGAACTGACGCTTAGAAATAATAATGACGATACAATTTTAAAATACTCACAGATTGTTCTCTAAAGTCGTGCTTTCCATTGCTGTAGACATTGTTGTTGGATCCATTCGGTGGTGGTTCTTTCTTAAGACCCAAAGGATGATAGCCAAGCCAGTCACTTGCACCGGTTGACAAGTCTGACGGTGTTCCTCCAGCAGCGGCATCCACTACTTTACTTTCGTTATTATTTTTGGCTCTCCCTCCTGTAAAAAATTTAAAAACGAAAACTCTACATTAAAGCCATGAAGTACTTCTCGTATATAGACGAACAAGTAGAAATGCTACGTGCGATTTCCATATGTATGCGATCACAGTCTTAGACATTTTAAGGAGAAAGGAAGTCAGTATATTTTCTACTCAGTACTCACGTTTGTGCACGTATAGGAGCGTACTTATTACTCAAGTACACTCAGAAATCGTCATACATTATGCATGAGTAACCGGACCGGTGGGAAACACCCGTTTTCTGCTCTTGAATTCCTCAAAACCATATAAGAATCTTTTTTTATTCTTCCTTGTCTTTTAAACAGTGTAGCATCGTTTCTCAACATTTCTGTAGACATGACATGCTTGAAAGGCTACATTTATCTGTGTATTAGACCCGGGTAGTGTTTTGCAAAAAAATGAAGGTTGTACTAGGGTTTTTCTATTCTCCTTCCGTCATTTCGACAACCACTCGGGAGTTTTACATTACAGAATGGAGTATGTGAGAGTATCCGTTTTTTTTTTTTTGCTTTTTACCCTAACCCTTCCAAACATACAGGGTTACCTGATATCATGGCAAATTCAGATGTATGTATGTGAATATGCACAAAGTGCTAGAAGCACAAATTGTTATTGGATTGATTTCATCAATGTTGCAATAATTTTTTAAAAGTTTCAATTATATCATGAGCTATTTTTTAGCATGTGTAAAGTCCTCAGAATTATATCCCTTTGCATACTTTATCTGTAGTTTATTACCAAAGTATTCACATTGATGGACATGGATGCATTGACACGGCCAATTCACATGCATTTACTTTCGGGAAGTAAATACTGAATATGTTGCATTATCGCACGTTCCACACAAAATGAAAGGGTTTTGCAACACATATTTTACAAATCTCTTGCTCTCACTATTTCTCACACACCACATGTAACTTTTCTATGAAAAAAATGGGGAAGTTTTTTTTTTATGCTACTTCGCTACTCTTCTTGCTTTCCGAGTGAACAAGTGAAACGAAAGTTGGAAAGGAGAGGAGAGGCACGGGGCACAAAGCCATTTGGCAACGAAAAGGCTCCCATCATACTCTTCCCAGCTGCTTTTGTGCCTTTTCAATCCAGCAAACAGAAATAGAGAAAGGAGAGTCTAAACCGTATGGGAAAAGTTCTACAGGGAAAATCTAGATTACCTCATGCGAGGGGAAAGCAGAATGGAAAGTTTAGTTTAGTGAGGCAGTAGCAATAAAGCGGTGTGAGAAGAACACACTTTTTCCTATTTCCACAAATACAAAACGTATTTTCACATTTGTACTTGTACCTTCAAAGTCAGTAAAAATGATAACGATCATTTTTGTTTTTCTCTCTCCTATTTTTTGTACCCTCTCTCTGGATACTGGTAGGTAGGTAGAGTTTAAGTTCAGCTTAAAAAATACAGCCATATAGACTGGAATGGTTGAATATATGCAGAATATGTGTACGAAGCGACCAACCGGCTACGTTCTCATTTCACAATATAAAGTATACATATAGAAACGTGTCCGCTTTGGGAGTTTAGGTTCATATTTAAAAAAAAAGGTTTAGGATGGCGTGTGTGGAGCAAAGTTGCTGTACAGCAGGCATGAAAAGGGAGCAATAGGAGTATAAAACGGAAGAGCATGAGAAGGAAGTGAAACTGTCGCTGACAGAGGTTTGTTTTCTGTTGCTAAGATGGTGATTTTTCCTTTTACTTTTTCCTGGCGGGTTTCCTTCTCTCCGTCTTTTGACTCTATATATCATGCTTCATCCACAACATATGTATACGCTCAGACTTCAGACTGTTTAGTGAGATACCACCACACCACTCCACTACTACTACACGTCTCATGACAAGGACC
Source organism: Lepidocyrtoides sp. E14 (assembly GCA_027743805.1). Lineage (NCBI taxonomy): Eukaryota > Metazoa > Arthropoda > Collembola > Entomobryomorpha > Entomobryidae > Lepidocyrtoides > Lepidocyrtoides sp. E14. The sequence continues at coordinate 5,422 of JAHZMZ010000088.1, forward strand.
AGGCAACGCCGAGATGTGAGATAAAAGATAAGTAGAAAAATATTTTTCGTTGGTGTGGGAGTGCGTGCATGCACAAACACACACTCAACAATCGAAATAAAATGGATTCGTTATAAAGGTTCAAAATGTAACAAGAAATCGAACAAGTATATATTTTGGATTCTGTTGGAAAAAGTATGGTTTGGAAGCCTTTTATCATCAAACTTTGTCGAATCTCTTTCCCGTTCCCCTAGGTTGTCAGATGGAGAAAATCGGAGGGAGAGAGAAAAAGGAGAAAAAAAGGTAGAAAGGTACGTTGGCAGAGAGAGAGAGAGAGAGAGAGACAAAGGCTTATTTTTCTATTTCTGGAAAGATTCTCCCCGACCAGTCCATCTGTGCACACAAGGACTAGGAAAACAATCTGAATGAAACTATATCTTCGATGTTATAAAGAGAAAAAAAATAGTGAGTGTCATTCAATCCCCTGCTGTGTGACCTCAGGATACTTGAATAGTCGAGTAGCCGAATATATACAGAAGCCCAAATTGTGTAGTTGATAGGAGAGAAAGAGTAATAGATTTTTGGTTAGCAACTACCCAAACTTTTTGTTTTTTCTCTTCTACATCCGCTCTGTTCTCCAAAATAATGGTTTCTTCTGCAGATAGTTTAGTAGTCACACTTTTGTGACTTATGCTTATATATCATTATATCAACTCGTGGTTTCAAGTTACAAGTAGATGAAAATATTTCAAATTTCCGCTTCAGTTATTTAAAGTGGTGAAATAATAATTGCGTCACCAGTAATTTTCATTACATTACTGTTATTTCCTATTATTCTCAAAGTTGACTGGATCAATTTATCAACTCAGCAAGCCGTACTAATTCAACGGAACAAATCAAGAAATATTACCTTTTGCGCGATGATGCTCGTGATCTTCCTCTGAGTTTGCATCACTCATATGGGTATCCTGCAATATACAAAGAAGAGAAATTTGTCATTCATACTTTATTGAAATTATATTCTACGAATTAGTTATTGATGTTTGTGAGAATAAAAAAGGGTTGCAGTGAAAGCAATGGTAGTGCACACGATATTCAATGAGATAAAACTGATAAAAGCAATATCAAAATCAAAACAGTAGCAAAAATTGTACAAAGAGGTGTAGTTTGTGTTTCTTCAAAATGACGCAAAATACTTGTGTTTTTGTGCATAACCAACTGTATTAAAGAACCCGGTGATGGTTTAAGCTAACAAATTTATTTTCTATTAAACTTTTAATTTGAATATTTATGCTACTCTTGGTCACCCATTATAAGCCATTCATTTTTCTATAAGCGAAGTTGAAGCTAAATAAGCTATAAAATATTGCCGCGGTCCAATTTTTTCTTTATTAAATGTATTTACATACGGTAGACAGTTGTTGGCAAACATAATTCTATGATATGCCTTCGATGCTGTGAAAGTCAGCGTACCAGGTAGCGTTATTTCAATTTTGGAACCTGTAGGTAAAACCGTTGATTGGAATGAAAATTAAAGGAAAACCGCAGAGCTTTACAGCAAAGAAGAACTGTTTTAGTATATAGAAATATGATGAATTTGCAACAACGTTGAGAATATGGTGACTGAGACGACATCGTAACAACATGAATAATTTCGTGCCCATAAAACTCAGCAACCACATGAAAATGAAGAGGGCTTTGAAAAATGGTCTCTGTGGGTTTGTTTTTTACTCACTTTTTCGCTCTGTTAGAAATTGCGTTTTGGAAAATGTGATATGCCATATATGTATAAAGCATATAGAGCCAAGTACGGGTACCGCCACTCTTTCTCCTCTCAAGATAATGGGAGGCAATTAAACTGTGAGAAGAGGGTTAGAGATTAGCGTAGTCATTTTATTTTCCACTCATTTTCCCTACTTTCCATATAGAAATTTATATTCAGCCAAGATAATATCAACAACGAAACATTTATTTCCACAGCAAGCATGTCCCATTTTGCCTTCTATGTCTTCCATGCAACTACTCTCCTTCACCGTTTTGTTTCATCGCGTAGACAAAAAGTCTCAGCTAATTTCACACCAACATCAAAGGGGATGCAAATCTGTAGAGTTGTATATTATTTTGTGCCGCGAGTTGTCTAGATTTTTTTCAATACTCTTGCAGTAGTACTTAGTACTAGTATGTTGACAGCAACAAAAGTGGGTACAATAAATCCGGAGTTTTGTGAAATAAACCGACCAGCATCATTTTGAGTTAACTGCCTATAAAGGCGAGTTCTTGTTTATTTGCGTTTGTTTGCATGCACATGTTTGTTATATGACTCTCACAAAAGGGTAATCATCATCAACTATCACATCCTCCTCCTTCTCATCATCACTTATTATGTGTGGTGATGTGTACATGCCCTTCTCTCAACTTTAATATTCAAACAGTAAAACTGAAAGTAATCCGCCAGACCAACAAATTCGCTTTTCATTTGTTTTCTCTCAGACACTCACAGCACAACAGACTGGCTGGGAGAGTTGCCGTGTGTCGTACTGTACAGTCGCGCTCATTTAGATTTAGAACCAACAAACCTACTGCAATCACACTTATGTTCATTCATATTATGTACATACTAACTTATGTGGCTTGTCATCATGCATAATTTTATGGTTGATACATTAACAGTGTTTTCCCGTGTTAGACGTAACCTGAAATGAACATGTTGAAAACCTGTAAAACAATAGACTCCGCTACTATATACCTATTACGAAATTGGGTGAAATACGTGAAAACTAGCTCAAAATTTTATGTGCAGACTTTATGAAAGAACATTTTCGCAACTCTCACTATGTCACTGATAATTATCATACCTAGCTAACAATAGCACCAGCTCATAATAATACGTTTGATAGAAGTTGTGAACCCGCAATGTAATCCGTTTATTTGTAAACTTGCACCACCACTGTGTTGTGGGTTACCCATAAAACTTTCCCTTTGTTGTCGACGCACAAAAAAACCAGTCGCCTTTCATAGATTTTAGTTGGTGTGATATCGGGTTGAAATGTGTATAAGTATATACTCCATCCTGTTAATATTGCTTCAGATGATTAAAAGAGTCCTTTTGGGGCAAATTGAAATAGAACGACTGGCAAAGGAAATAAAAAGGTGCAAAATTATTAAGTTTCCATGCATTGTGTCTTGGTTATATGGAGTGTAAGAAAATTTTCATCTGAACCACTCTATTCACTCAAGGATAACAAAAAAGCCATGAAAATGGATTCTGCACTCCTTGGCTGCTGGCAGAACTGTTGCAAAATGAGGTTTCTTGCTAGCAGTAGTAGCAGAGGTAATAGTTTTCCATTAGCAGAAAGGATAGGGAGAGTAAGAGTACTCTCAAGTTGTGTGGTCGTAATAATAAAGCTACTTGTACTTTTACAAAAACGACCACTTTTTACCTTTTTCTAACTGGCATCTCACGATCGCACAGCTGCGTTATATGATATGGAACATAATATACATACGTATATGACAATGATGCAGTAAAGTTAGTGAGCTAGAAGAAGTGAGTGGCTAACATTTTTCTGTGGGCATAGGTATATAGATTTATATTTTACTTTACACGTTAATATTTTGTTGGCTTAGCTCTATTTGTCGGAGGAAATGGACAGAATAATGGCTTCAAGAGATTAGGCTGTCACAGTCTAATGGAACCAACAAGGTATGCCACATAAGTAGAGTGCATTAAGTGAAGATATTCACATGTACATGCTTAAACAAAAAAAACAATGCATTGAAATTCCAAAAATATTAAATATATAGACAATAGAGCTATATTATTATTATCATCATGATTGCTGGGGATATTTTTTTCTTCTGAAAACAGGATAAAATCATGAGGTGGTAAAGAGATATTTTCTGCTTTCTCCCCGCAGCTGGTGCATGAATAGAGGTAGAAGGTTTTTCTTGCATACAGTTACAAATGTACTAAATATATCTCGTACCGCAATAAAACAATACTTCCGATGATGTAGTAGGGATGTTAACTTTTAGAGAAAATGAAATGATTTCGTGTATATGCACACCTCTTTTCATTGAACTGCTTTTTTTCAAATACAATTTTCATATCTATCGCACTGCAGTTAAACTGGCATACTGCAAGCAAGCAACTCGTTCTGCATCAAACGTAGATCAAAAGAAAATAGACAAAGGCTTAGAATTATAAGGCGAGTTTAGAAGAAAAGTGGAAAACAAAGCTTTCTGGTGACTGAGCCATTCAGAAACTAGAGACAAAGATGAGGTTGTGCCCCATTCCCAACTTATCTCTTTTCTGGATGTGTTCCCCATCCCATCATGTTTCGAGGCTCAAAGACAATTTACAGACGTACATACAAGCGTAAGCAAAGTGAAGATTATAGTAGATACATGATGGGGAAGTGCCATATTATTATACTGATGCTGGAATGTAGCTGTGAGTAGTAGTACAACTTCATTCACAACAAAGCCTGTTGTGAGATGAGAAAAGTGAAAAATGGAAGCTCTCTCTCATGAGTCGCTCTTTAGACCTTTTATTCCCTTGACACAAACTGAATTAAACTTCAATCATGAAGCGTTCTCCATCAGACTACTTTTACTTTTTTGCCTTTACTAAACCGAAACAAGTCTCTCTCAAGAGAATGCTTTCTTGTGTTTAACATCGCAGTTTTTACATGTCTTTTCATTGATTGTCCATGAAAAAAACAGTAATGTAGTCATTCTTACACTGCAGTGACTAAAATTTGACTCTTGGCACCATCTTCTCTCCTCATCAGTAGAACAATATGCTTACAAAGGTATTCGAATGCAAACAAAAAAAGGCATGCTTCTAACAAGCAAGTAGTATTAGCATTTTTTGTTGGAAATAATTCTCCGCTTGTAACAACAGAAGATAACTTTAGTGTCACGAGTCGACTTGAAAAACAGGAATGAGCGGACAAAAGCTGAAAACCATTATAAGGAAACATGCAGTACAACAAGCATTTTTTTTCTCAACGGAAGGAAAGCCGAAGGCGAACGGAATTTTTTTCTTTTTTTCACGTTTTGACAGAAAAAGTGACAATACCGTTCAAACATTGCCCTACCCCTTGTGCGTTTTGGCACGTGGATAATGATCCTGCAAAAAAATGTCTTTAGAATTTACTAAAGTTACATGATGGTTCCGTATACTGAGTAGTAGATACTTTTAGTAGTACAAGCAACAGACGTCACGTTTTATTTTGGAAAACACATTTAACTACTTTTTTCAAACTACTCCTTGTGCTCTTAATATCTTGCTAATTTGGGGTAACAAGCAAAAAATTGTCACAGGATGCGACTTTCAGCTATAGATGAGTTTTTTTGGAACTTTTGTCTTTCTCAATAAAGGCGTTGGATAGTGAAGTTTACTGCAGCTTTAGAAAATATCCAACTTAGTGCAAAATTTTGCTTCTTTTTTTCATTCATTACTTCTAATGACAAAAAATAAAGTTAGTAAAGTGACATTTGATGACTGCGCAAGCAACTATACCAAAGTGAATTGATGAAATAGGGGATAACTAGGAGAAAGATTGCTAGAAATACGTATTTTAACCAATGTAAAAATTTCATGCAATAGCTATCAACAGAATAATCGCACTCGAATACCAACAGACAAGGTAAAAGGCAAGAAAGTGTACTAAGATTGAAACAAGAGTTTCAAAAACTACGCATTCGTACTCAGTTTCAACACAATTAGCGTTTAGAAAAGATTTTTACTCGTGGTAACATAAATCAAGCTGTACTTCGGGGCATTGCGAAACAGCACCTTTTCCCCACCTGTATATTACTTTACTACACTGCTTTATCTACAGTAGAAATCTCCATATTAAACTTGCTGGCACTCAAAATAAAGCCAGTGTAAAAAATTAAAATGGTGAATATTTTGCAAGTCTTATGGCGAGAGCACGAGAAAACGTCTCCGACGTATTTTAGTGAATATTATATGTATTATTAAACCCTTTCATTTTCATGTTCTCTTTCAAACGCTAAGCTCCAACAGACTACATACAGTCAGTAAAAAAGAGCAAGCCTACTCTTCTCTCTAATGGCTATGTTCGCATGCATACACCACCACACCGCTAAAACTATGTAATCAACATTTACACACACAGAATCCTGCCTTTAGCTGAAAAGTAATATAATCCACCTTGAAGGCAGACCTGGGCGTAGTACCGAGAGCGATGAGCGGACTTTCCCTTTAATTACAGATGGCAAACATGGGAAATTATACCAGCCTGAAACAAACTTACACCGCATCACCCAAAGCTAAAATCCTCTCTCTCTCTCTCTCTTTTACTCTCCTTTTAACTCCCTGTTCTGTTTATTGTTATTCTCTTCCTTCCACGTTAATAAAAAGAGAAGAGGCGAAGAAGGGTGGTACAATCTATGTAGAGTAGAAGGATTAGAAAAGTGATTAAATGTTTTACAATATGTTCTCATTTCAGCTTAGCAGTAATTACTGCTCACTTCTCTGTTCCCTGCTCGCTTCCTATGTTTTCTTTCTTTTGTTGCGGAACCAATCTCGACTAGAAAGGTAAATGGGAAATCGTATGAAACGCCCTCACAAATGCGTAAAAGTCAGTATTATCGTAGAAAAATTCAGGAGAAGTGCATGCACATTTTAAATGTTTTATTATTTTGCTTGCAAAGTACTGTTTCTTCCAAAGCTGAATAGCTTCACGTGAATGAAATAAATGGTGACATGGTACATTTTAAGAAGAAAAAAATTGCTGATACACTCGTTTTTATTATTATTACAATGAAACACTCACAATCATCAAATATAGAAAAGTTGGATTAGCACAAACTATATAGAGTCTAGTGAAGGAGCTATGCAAAATAATACACGCATTCCCTGCTACTCATGCTGCTATGCATTTTATAGTTTTAAAGTTCAATGACAATGCTGATGATGTCAAGTTTTCTTATCATTACCCAGGCTCCTTTAAAAAAAAGCTGAATAGCTTCACGTGAATGAAATAAATGGTGACATGGTACATTTTAAGAAGAAAAAAATTGCTGATACACTCGTTTTTATTATTATTACAATGAAACATTCACAATCATCAAATACAGAAAAGTTGGATTAGCACAAACTACAGAGTCTAGTGAAGGAGCTATGCAAAATAATACACGCATTCACTGCTACTCATGCTGTTATGCATTTTATAGTTTTAAAGTTCAATGACAATGCTGATGATGTCAAGTTTTCTTATCATTACCCAGGCTCCTTTAAAAGAATCTAGACTAGGTACTTTCATACGATTATTGCCTTGCATTTCAGCGCATGCAAGTAAATACCAATGTTAAAATGGGGTTGTTGGATTTGGGCTTATGTGCAAGTGAGAAAAAAATAAGTGAAGAGACAGCAATGTTGTTATGTATTCAGGGGAGTCGTATATAAACTTTAATGATCCTGGTGAAGCTTAAACTTGTCTCTGTGGGTTTCTTCCTTTTCGTGTTCCTCTCACTCACTCCTTATATTTTTCTCTGCACAGTGCTCACCATTCACTTCTCTCTTCTTAACTCTTGCTCCAAACTCAACTTCAAGAGATCTAGTGATGACGATCATCATCATGATTGTGCGACTGCTGTTACTACTGCTGCTGCCGCTTTTAAAAAGGAGTTAACATCTATCTCTGTTTGCTCGATAAAAAAATATAAAGAGAAACTGTGCAAGAGAGAGAGAGAGAGAGAGAGGAAGAACAAGCACTCTTGGTTTTAAAACTGGCAACACCATTCTTTTCAAAGACGCATATTTAGTAATAGGCAAAGAAATGTGAGATGAAGAGAAAAAAGAAGTTGGGAGGCAAACCTTTTTTATGCTTATTCACTTTACACTCAGTAACCTTTACTTCCTACATTCTTGCATCTAATAAAGCCACACGTTTTAGAGCAAAAAATATTCAAAAATCATTCCAGTTGCTGAGCTTTTGTTGATACTCTAAGCGTTTTGTTTGATACTCAAAAAATAAGCTGAGTATACTTTTCTTCTTTATCCAGAAGAAGTCTTTGGTACATGTATATCATATCTGTACGTGTTATTCACTTGCATAACCCAGTATGAATACGATTTTTCAGCTATGTATTTCTGAGCATGTATTTATTTCAAAACGATGATGAATATGGTGTTTTTGTGGTATGCATATTTTACATGTTACGCCACAAGTTTTTCTTGAGGATGATTGTAATAATGGATGTCAGTGTTGCTCAATGACATGTCTTTTTAAAAAATGTGTAGCAGTATCAGAATAAATAGATCCAGTAACAAGATCAAAATCAACGAGGGCCTACTCACACTTACCTGCAAACATGAACATTTACTCGACCACTTTAACCGCAGATTTTTTTACAAGTAGTATCTTTTGCTCATGTATACGTTACATCATGTAAAGTGTTTTTGGCGTTCCATAAACTACTTTTCAGATCGAGTAGTCGTACAAACGCACCAGTAGTGCAAGTAAAAATGAAAGGAATTTAAAACAACTCTTTAAAAAACCTTTTCGATCTAAAATACATCAAGTGTCGGACGTGAGCATATAAAAATACACACAAACATTTTCATTTACTTATTATTTTCGATTTTCAAGACCAAATACTTCATTTGCGTATACATTCGTATTGTTTTCGTTAAATGTTATCGTAAACAAAGGAACAGTTTTGATATTCTTTGTTATTGTCATAATTAAAGTTTCCGAATTAAAGCATAACAGAGTTTACAATTGCAATATGTCTAATAATAGAATACTTCTGGAACTTTGAGAAGTATCATTGATCTGGAATACAAAGTTTTGGCATTTTTTTCAAACCTTCAATCTCATTCTCGTACCTCGCCTCTATTGCAACCACGACTATTACCATTTTACACACTGTATTTTTCCTTCACGTTGACTGATGCTTATGACTGAGAAAAAGGTTAATCTTTGATGCAGGAGAAAATGGGAGTCAATTATACCCTTCCATTAGTGGTATAATGTACGTGTGCTTCTGTTTATGGGCTCAGCTAAAGAATGTTTTTTTTTGTTTCTCATTTCTTTTACTAAGACTGCCCTTCCTTTCGACGAGAGAGAGAGAACTTCTTTGTGCAAAAAAAAAACATCAACAAAACTAGTCATTTCAAAAAGCCCAACATCAAGTGTAGTTAGTAATATTTATGTAGTTTATGCAGTTAAAAGGAAGGCTCATCTATCTTTCATCTTTTCTCATCATCACACCACGAAAGACCTGCATATAATTTTTTTTTTTGTCTGGCCAGAAGGTAACTTGCATGCTATACATAGATGCATGCGCTCAACATCAAGTTATTGAAGTTAGCAACACAACTATGGAACTTGTTGTGGTATGGATGATGAAAAATATGATGTCAGGTTCGTACTAAAGAAGCTAATTTCAGTTACCAGAGCTGTGGTTTTTTTTCGTTCTCATCTACTCTCTACAAAAGTGATAATAATGACTATGAAGTGGCAGAACACACACGGATTTTTTTATGTCTGGAAAAAGAGTTGCCATTCACTCTTTATGGGGTTTTTACTTTACTAGTTTCAGACAGAGCAACATTGCCACCCAGCTCATTCTTTACTTCAATGTGTCATTGTCAGCCAAGTGGGCATGACTACTTTATCCATTAAGAGGAGAGAAAAATTATGCACTCATGGTGAGGTTTCTTGTACCTCCATGTCCATAAGAGAAGAGGTAGGTAGTAGATATACGTTCAAATTTTCATGCAGCCCATCAGGTTCCAGAGGTAGTGGTGGCTTGAAAGATATCATGAGCAACTATACTTTCACTGTCCGCTTGTTTCTGCCTATATGGCCACAATTATTTTTTGAGCAAACATGACTATGTACTTTGCCAATTCCAGTAAAGGATTAGAATTTTATTCATTTTAGCACGCAATAAAACCTTATTTGTTCAAACTCTGTTTGTTTTAATAATGGTCACTTCGTGGTCACCTTTAACCTTGATTCATTAGCAAGAAACCAAAGTACAAATGTTGTAGCTGAATTTTTTTCACAAGACGAAAGACAATGAAAACGAGCAGTTAGAGAGTATTTTCTCATTATATAACCAAACCAAAAGCTTGCACCAACATTTTAATGTAACATATCGTGTAACGCATTGTATAAATATTATTTGGTATATGAGAGTGCACATGTTTATTTTCAAAGCATGACTCGGTAAAGTATGACAGCTGCATTGTCAGAATTTTAGAATGGAGGGTCTTAATGACTGAGAAACATGATTCACAAGACAAAAACTCAAAACGGTGGTTCTTTGTGCGCTCTTATTTACAAATGAACTTGCAACTACCCAACACTCTAGCCTTCTAATCGTAAGAGTAATAATTCTTCTCTCTGGGTGACCACAATGGGAATTTTGATCATGACAATAACGCAGAAAATGTAGTCTTTTGTAAAGGTTGTTGAATATCACTGTTGATATGAGGCACCGTCAATCATGAAACAGTGGGCCCAGAAATGTTAAGCATAAAATCTTTAAACTTTTTGCACTGCCATCCGATCAAAGTGCATTTGGGTTTTGTTTAGCGTTTACTGAGAAACAATTGAATGAAATGTTTTTAAGTCTTTTATTGAACAGCATTTTACTAAAATAAGATAAAAAAATGCAGAGCATAAACTGATTATATACATACGATAATGTAAATATCTACTTTGACAACGTCGCACCACCAAACTGACGCAATCAAGCTCCTAACCTTCTTTTCCCGTATCACATTTCCTGTCTTGTAATCATTTTGATAAGTTAAATTTAATGACATGCTCACGGTACGGTTAACTGCGTCCGATTTCATTTATATACCAAATCTTCTGATGAAACAGCCCTCCAGCTTAAGTCAACTTTTATATCTATATATGTTTATACGTATATTTGCTATTTGACAAATGCGCGCATTTATTTATACTTATCTAAACCAAAGTCAGCTTCTCCCCTCATCACATCATCACGTCACAAGACGACCGACGACGACAACCCAAAGTGCTAGCGACAATATTTATTCCTTTTTCTTGTGAAAAGACAAGCCGACAATATCAAAGGACTTACTTCAACCACATTACAAGGATTGTTGGCTGCTTTCTAAAAAACATTGTGTTACACATAATAGCATTTTCTATTCAGCCACCACATCACAATCACCATTCAATCCTTTGATGCTTTCTTTCCTCAGTAAAGTTACAACAGCCAAGTTATATACAAGGCCGCTGTTGATTCCAATCCCTTTCACTGTCTCAATCATACATATAACCCCAAGCTAGTCTGTAAAAATGTTGTAAAATGCATTCAATTATGTAAACTGCTTCCAATCATCTAGGAAAAAAAAGTAACAAGGCCTAAAGTAAAGGAAGCGTAATCATTATTATTATTGTATTAACTCAAATGACTACCATCTTCTCTCTAGTAATAATATCCATTTCAAAAAGTGTAGGAGCCTCTGCTTCATTTATATCATATTGGAATTGATTTCGATCCTAATAGTAATAACAGTAATAATGATAATAATTTTCATTATGATGATGATGATCAACTCAACTGACATGAAAGAGACGACGACGGGGGAGTAGAATAATTTGGAAGTGAAATAGACAGAACGAGTTTTTCATACACTGGATCCTTGTGATGATTTTATTTTCCAAAAGCACTGAAAGTCCCAGTGTAGCAAAACAACAAACAAACTACATACATATATGTTACAAGGAATGCTCATAGGCAGACAATGCGGAATGATGTGTCGCTCATAAGCGCAAAATGGAAGTAAAATATGTATGTAGAACAAACGAGTGAGAGAGACAGGCACACAGAAGGAAGAGAGAAATGCCTGAAATCATTAAGAGACGTAAAAGATTCATAATGACAGAAGAGGTTTGCAGCAGGAGGGGAACATGGAACTCAAATAAAAGTTGAGAAAAGAAAAAGGGAGTTCTCTTGGAACTACAGTGTTTGTGTATATTCATCATCACGAAAGAAACAGATAGAGAGAGAGAGAGAGAGAGAGAGAGAGGGAGAAAAGATGCGGCACGAAACAAGCAGCAGAGGCACAGCCAAGTCGACGGAGAGCGATATTATTATTCTTTGAAGTGTTGGACACCTTTGCCAGAGAGAGCGAGACAGAGTCAGGCCAGTCAAGCAGACAGGAGTAAAGTAAATGACGCTCCCTTCTCTCTTCCTACTAGCTAGCATCTCTACTAACTCCATTCTCTCATCTCATGTTTTTCTCTTTTTTTCTGCTGCGTTTCCACTCGTTTCGTTTTTTTCTCTCTACTACTCTGTGCCTCTCCCTTTTCACAGAGCGTATCACAATGCCAAAGTGCACCTTACTCGATATAGCATTCCAAATGATGTAATATAAGTAAAGTAGAAGCCATGTACTTTTAGTAGTCAAGAGATAAAATGGAAGGTTTTTTGTGTGTACAATGATGCATCTTCAAAAAGAAGAGAGAGAGAGAGAGATGAGATGAGGAAAGCAAACGCCCTGATAATATGCTCTCCTCTGTTATGTCTATCTGTATATGAATATATTGTTAATGTACCTTTCTTCGTCAGTTCAGTGTCTATTCCTGTTTTTGGCTTCCCTTTTTCATCCATACCGCACACACGCATAATAGGAGTACACGTCCACCAAAAGTAAAAGATTATACGATATCATGATTATATTACATTATCCTACGACATTGTGCTGTGTGCTCTTCTCTGCTCTCCCATTACATATTCCACAGTGAGAACAAAATGTTATTATACTCGTGTGGTAAAATTCAGTATTCAAGCTATTACTATGCAAGCAGCATTATAATAACTGACTTTATAGGACTCGTTGGTGGAACTGGAACTTTCAAAAGAGGTTCTGCTAAAAAACACTCTTGCTCAAGCAAGACCACACTCGTTCATGCTCTCGCTTTCGCGTATTGTTAGCCCTATTTCTCATTGCCACTACCACACCACACACTACCATCGTCATCATCATCATCAGTATTATGAGTAACATTATTTCTCGTCTTGTTCCATCTACTCCTCTCTCAGTCAGTAGTCTTATTTTTCCCTCTTGTAAGCAATATACATTATGCATGCATCATAATAAAGGTATGTAGAATGTTGAAATGTGTGTGTGCGTGTGTGCAAGTTTCAGTTTTTGTGGGAGCTGAGCCGAGTGCTTGTTTTTGCCTGCCTGTCTCTCTGATGAGAGAACCAAGAGAAACAGATGAGATAAACCAGTCATCCATCACAAGGTTTCCTCCTACCACATTCCCTCTTTCTCTCATCTTAATGTGCACCCCGTACACCATCGCCGTCGTTGTCGATGGAGTGGTAGTAGTCATCATCATCAGCATCAATATTTCTCGCATCTCATCGTCTAGCTTAACTGCTTCAACTTATAATACTCTGACTATCACCGCCAATATGATGTTATGTTGGTGATCACGAAGATGATTCTGCGATACGATTACTACTTGCATATAGATATATTATTATTATTATGTTATACATATAATATTACACTTGCATATCATTGAGCATAGAAAAAAAGTTTTCAAAAGGAACAGCATCATCACCACCATCTCATCCTCTTTCTTTTCTCCTCTGAAAACATACTAGCAGATGATTAGCATATAACTTCCTTCTCTGCCCTTTTTCACAAGAGAGTCCCAACAAAAAAAACTTTTCTCTCTCAATTTTCGTAAAATCTTACAACTCGCCAAATATAAAAGCATTCATGATCATCTTCCCTTCTACCACCCGCATACGCATAAACTTAAATTATACCACCACCGCCGCACCATGCCACGCCACAATTTCCATCCCTCTTTTTTTTCTTTCAGAGTAGCAACTCTGCATAGGCTTATAAGCAAGACCACAAGCAACCACCAACGCTGATGTTCTTTATCTTTCTGTTCTCTACAGTGATTCATTTATGTGGTACCTCCTACACTCCCTCTCCATTCGTAGTAAATACGAGTAAAAGCGTAATCCTTTTCAGTTTAAATCAGCAACCTCTACAATTACAATGGTCTTGTTTTGTTGGTTATGTGATCCTTTCGTTTTCTTGTGTACACGCATTATTTAACAAGAGATTATGAGATGTAGGAATTCGACTCTTTTCGTACATTTCCAAGTTTTTAATGCTTACTACCGTTTTTTTGCAGAAAAGCTTGAACAAACCAAACTATAGTTTGAACTGATTAGGCCTGTCTGTATTCATACAATCTGATCTGATAAAAAACGCGATAAATGTTGCATATTCTAGCTGTTACCATTACTCCTTCAAAATGTGCAAGAAAGCAATACAGTTTTTCATCAAAGAGTAACCGACGTTGCCGCTGTTTCATTTGCATATTAAGAAAACAACAATAAATGTTGTATATTATGGCTGTTACCATTACTCCTTCAAAATGTGCAAGAAAGCAATACAGTTTTTCATCAAAGAGTAACCGACGTTGCCGCTGTTTCATTTGCATATTAAGAAAACAACAGCGTAAAACAACATTGCAAACTGACAGTTTTGAAATTGGCAGTAGTTGATGAAATATACATACTTATTATATTACATACCTTATGGACATATAACATTCCAGTATGTATGAGATTACATGTGCATAAATGCACATCTGAGATTTCAGACAGAAGCCGCTTATTGCTCCAAACACTTTTTGGATGCTTTCTTCTTGTGTGTGAAATACACATCTTGAAATACTTGCAAGCAGCGATCTGTTATGAATGTGCATATGTAATGTTTCGATGGATGGATTTCACCAAAAAAAAGATTCGATGGTGGTGGTGCTCGTTTGGTGAGCTGCCGCTGACAGATGAAGCATTAGAGCGTTTTCCTTTGGCGTGTTCCTCTGTTTGTGTTCTGCCGTTGCTTTTCTTATGATGATGATAAGCTCACAAACTTGCTTTATTTCCAGTCACCTCCCATCTCATTATACAATCGACTTATTCTCTTTTCGTCCTACGCTTCAAAACAAAATGTAATGTAATAGCATTGGTGGCGTAGTAGTGGCAATCCTAGACGATAACGATGATCAACATCACATCACTCTGCTACTACCGTCATCACAATTCCATGTCTACTTCCTACCGCGGCTCACATAAAAAGCTTCATAATATTCCATTCCATCAAACTCTAACATAATATTCACTGTGAAGTAATAATAATGCAAATGTAACATTCTTGATAGAGATGAAAAGAAGAAAAGAGGAGTCTCCTCTCTCCAATGCAGCTCAGCTCACACACCGGCTTTGCCCAGAGACGACAGAGAGAGAGGAGAGGTAGGTGAAATGATGATGAAAATGTGTGGCATGTATGTATGTATATACTCATATTCATGTACTTTTACAAAAGTAATAACAATAATAATATGCGTAGCGTAGCATATGAAATATTATGCAAGAAGAATAGTCATCTTCATCTCCGGTCTTTATCACTTCAGGCTTGCATGCATGTATGATGATGTGATGAGCTGAGCTCACATTATTTACGTTCATCTGACTCAACTGTCAGAATGGCTTTTTGTTCACGCTCACTGTGCCTGCCTGCGTCTGCCACCAAACATTAAGTCCATGTTGTAACATGTGTAAAGCTACTACCTACTTTGCCATCCTTTCCAGTTGTGTAACCTCCTACCTTATTATTGCCTTTGGGAGTTGCACTCTGTTTTACACAAACACAGATCAGCTCCAATTCTAGGGTTATTTCTTACCTACTGCATTTTTTGCTACCATAATAATCATCATCATCATCATCATCACATAGTCGCCATCGCCATCATCAAGCAGTCTTCTCTTTTTTATTTTTTAGTACGTCATCATGTCACTCTATGATATTACCATTGTAGAAAAAAATCAACTAGCGCTACGTTATTTAACATTATCACACATTGTCCTGGCTTCATTCTTTTATAGTCTACTTCTCCTTCTAAGCTCGTTTTCGTTTGCTGAGATTGTCTGAAAGTTAGCGTGAATATATGAAAGAGATTTTTTCTCTTTTCTTTTTGTCGGAAGAGAGCTAAAACATTTATAAAACTCTTGCTGACTTGTATTGCCTGCCCCTCCTGTCTTGCCTTGTTTGACTGCCTGCAGTATTATTACGATCATTTCCTTTCCCCAGTACATACATTGCATTGTATGAGAATGTAAAGCAGACATCCATAGCCAAAAGTTGGTTCTAAACTTTACCTTGCTGCTTGCAAGAAAGCATCATCCCTTGCTCTACTACTTCCACCACAAGTATTATATAAACATATTTATCTTCTAAAACATCTAATGAAAGTATTCCTGTGTATTATTCAGCCAGCTGGAATGCTTTTTGGACGAAAATACATAACAATATGAAGATTTTAAAGAAGAGTTCCTATTCTCCAAATCTCACACTATCGTTGGTCCCTCTGAATGCAACAACTCATGTGGGAAAGCAGTTGCATTACTATTATTACTTTTCTACAGGCAAAGTAGCTATATATGCATTTATACACGAGGAATAGTTGTATAACAATCAATCTAATATAGAATGTGACAGTCAAAGCCCGTTGTGAGTAGTCAACTTTCCATTTTCTTTCCTTTAACCATTCTGTTCTCTAGCATGAGCCTCTTTTCAAAAAGAATAGTAGGAGGCAGTGGCTTTTCTATAAATGACGGAGCTACTTTACGCAACTGTCTTCTTTCCTTCTTTCAGAATATCACCGCTGCCACCACTATCATTTTCTCAATCTACTCACCAACGACGTGGTAGAGAATTGTCAATGGAATGAGTGATACTACTATCCTAGAACGGAATGGAGCAAAATGCTTTCTTTTTATTATGGACTCGATTTAGTACTCGACAAACTCTTGGCTCTCGCTATACATGGCATAACACAAATTTTTTAAACAATAGGAACAACCATCATAATCGCCGTCGTCAGGAATTTGAGACATATCTTTCCGTCTCAGTTGGTGGTTCTTAATGTTAGACAACCAAGTTTCTAAAAAAGAAAGATGCTTGAAGAAATAATTTTGGATTAAAGTAACAAGCCTACTAAACCACTACTGTTTCCTTTGATCCCGCAATTGTGTTTTACAAACTAATGGGTGCCCAGTTCAGCCCATGATGCTGAGAAAGATTTGGATACCCGGTACACGAACAAAACCATTTTTGTCTGCTTGTTAAATGAGCAACTTGTATATGATCCAAAACCCTCAAATGAATTAGAAATTCAACTTTTCAGGGCACGTACAATATATAAAACAATTTAAAAATCAAAACAAAAAAGGAAAATGCACACGCATACGTGCTTTATGCAGGTTCTGATTTTTACGTCAAAACTGAGAAAAAGGAAAAAGCGAGAGAAAAAACCGATTGGACTTGTTAAAGCAGATCTTTTCATTTGGGTTTGTTTTCGGGAAAAAAATGTAGGAATGTATACAACAAATGAGTATTTGGAGCTGCATGCCGTCAAAATATACACATTTTGGGATCAAAAGACCTCTCTGAGTTTCAAGATAGCATGATGAGCTCACTCATCCAACTTCGTCAGTCAGTCATCTTCACTAAGAGCCTATTATATTATATGGAGCATAGAAAGATGTGAAATGCAAACGAACGCCGGTAACAACCCGAGAAATTCTTTTTTCCTCATCGTTGTAGACTTTTGAAGTAAGTGACACCATAGCTTTTCCCATTTATTTTCTACTACGCCACACGGATGGAACTCCATCTGAAAACCAAGTCGAGTCATCACTCCTATCATCACATTCACAACCATATAGCCATCATCATCAACGTCCTCGTCATTCCCATCATTGACATGCCGGAGCAGCAGAGGCAGCAGTAAAAAGCGATGAAAGTGAAAGGGAAAAAGGGAGCATCAATAAAAGGAGTGAAGCGAGAACACACCGCGTTGACATCCACTTTGACGAGGCGAAAGAAAAAAAAGTAGGAAAAAGTTTTATGCATGGTATGCAAGAACCCATTATTTCCTTGTAGTTTAACGTACATGCACATATACCTATACATATGCATATATAGGTATATGCTTTTTACCTCTACTTCAGCTTTTAAAGTGCACCTATCCCCCGTCACTAGATGTAAGAAACATTTTTGCCGTTTTATAAAATGCGTATATGCATACAGACGGGAAGGGAACAAGAGTTGGACCAAAAACTGAAAGTAAAAAAAAATCCAAACTAGAGAACAACGTTTGGACGGATGTTGAAGAGAAAATAACCTTGTCTTCATGTCTTGCTGTGTAGCAACTCTCATAAAAGCAAATATAATGTATAATACGCCTATATCCCTAGAATTCAGTTATCTAGGAAGCCCTCTACTCCAGTCTAGTCTACCGACGATGTACCAAGCTGTCTTTTTCCTTTATAGTAAACATGAACTCCCACTACTGTTATTATTATTATTATTGCGATGGTGTGCCAATCCAAGCTGAACCGTTCTTCTCTCCTTTTGTGTATGATGTTATCCTCATCGCCGTCTCTTTTGCCTGCATGTTACATTTACTTGCTTGCTGCTGCTTCAATTTCTATCTCTCTTTTCCCTTTTTACTCTCTCTGTCTCTCTTCTCTCTCTCTCTCTCTTGCTTTCATGGCGAAACAGTAGACACACACGAACAGCAACTGCAACTACCACCATCACCGCCACACCGGGAGAATTTATACTGCCGCAGCAACTCTTTCTCTCTCTCTTCTCTCTACTATTTCTTTGCTTTTGTGATGTTGTAAAAGTATTATATTCGCTTGGCTCTTTCTGTTCCCTGCCTGCCTTCTACTTTTTCCTTTCCTCGTACTCGTACACTTTTAGCTTTTTCCTCATATCACTTACTTTTGTGTATTCCTCTGTTTTTGTTGCCGCTGTAAATGGGATCCCCTTTCCCTTCTCTTGCTGCCTGTCATGAAAAGTGGAAGCCCTACATCGGCATTATTTTTCTCTTATCCATTATCATACGCTTTGCTTACTTGCCTGTCGTGTGGCGGCAGCGGGTAGAATCTGCTGGCTGCTTGTTGGTCTTACCATCCACAAAAATAAAAAAAAATAAATAAGCCTTTTGCCTGATTGTTGTTGTTGCCTTGCACTGCTACCACTTCCACAACTACATACAACAACTGATGTGTCTAGAGTGCTAAAAAGTTTCACTGGTGTTGTGTTGCCTATTATTATGCCACTGCTGGCTGCTACCCTGATATCATGCCACATGGAGAATACTTTAGGTACGTAAGGTAATAATAATATTATATACGAGTGTGTGTACCCCACCTTTTTCTTTAGCTTCCTCTTTCCCTCCTCCGCCCGACTACTATACAAACTACTGTTTTTAGGAAATGGATGGATGATGCATGCAACCATGGCCAAAGTGGATAAATGCCTTTGCAAGCAAGACTGGGTACACAAGGCAAGTAAAAAAAATTGTGGTGTGTGTGGCTCATATAATATTCTTGAAGTTTTCATGGGCATGTTGTTGGGTTGTGTGTGCTGCTGGTGTCAAAAGAAGAAGCCTTTTTCGTGTGATGGAAAGATTGCACAGAGGTAACCTTCTAGTATACAAGTACATAAATGATGAAATCATGTACCTATGTACACAGAGAACAAGCAAAATTGATAGTTTCAACGGAGGAGCTAGATCATCTCTCTGAAACTACATTATATAGTCAGAACACTGTCGTTGTGAGTAATGTTTATGGTCAAAATGAGCTATAATAGCAGGAAAATAATGTAGATAAAAAAAAACGTACATTGTGAGAACCCATGTTTGGCTGCCTATATTTGGAGCACGGAAAAGGGAAGAGTAGCATGAGCGTTCGCGTGTGTGTGTGTGTGTGTGTCTGTGTCGGTGTCTACTCGACACGGGTGTGGTGTAGACTCATTCGTCTTTTTCCTCGCTCTTTCTTTCTCCCTTTGCCTTGCCTCTGTCCTTGTTCTACCACGGTTTTTTTCATAATGTTGTAGCTTTCGTGTATTGGAATTTATGAATGTTTAGACGTGTTCATGTATGTTTATATGGGTAGCAGAAAGGTTTCCACTGAATATTAAATGCGTACTACACAACAAGGTTTCTATATTATGCTTACAGACAGGAAGACTGCATATGGTGGAAAAAAGAAAGGAAGCGCTATATAAGAGGCAAACAAATAAAGAAACATTTTTATACAACCTTTTTTACTACTATCATCTTGTACATTAGGCAGGAAAACATGCAATAATAAAGCAGGAGCGATCTGTCAGTTTCATGTAATGTTAGCATGAAAGAGGTAATATGTAATGAAAAACACAACAACGAACACAAGTAAAAGTAGGACTGACTGGATTGTTGTTGAAATGCGAAACTGCAACTACAACAGATTGTGTGACAGCATTGCAGAATATTTATCCTATATATAGCCTTAAAAAATAGTGTCTCATTTTACCCGTGTGCTGCTGTTGGGTGCACGGACTTTCACCTTCACCTTAGAGGGCACCGGCTTCTTCCGCCCGGAATGTGACATTTTGACCATTCGTCTGGTTACAGCTGCCAAGAGTTTCCTCTCAGGCAAATGATGAAACAAGCCTTTTTCTCAGAGATTGTCCAAGCAGAAGAAGGAGAAGAATGGTAGGAGAACAGCCGTAGTAATAATAATAGTGTATGTTCCCCTTTATTCCCTTTTTTATTTCTTTTGTGTGTATTATTCGTATGAATGAATATAAGTCTGTTATTTCTTTCTCTCCTTTTCTTTCCTTTTTACAGTTGAACAAAGGCAATGGTGAGAGAGAGAGTTGCTATTATTATTAAAGGAGAGTAGTGGAAGCAGTAGTAGTAGACAGTTGTTTTGTGTCTTTTTCTCCTTCTCTTGTCCTTCTTCTATTTATTCTCTTTTTCCCCTTTTCTTACATGAATGTGACGTGATGTGACACAAGCCAGGCTGAAATCTTCTTTCCCACTTAATGAAATTCAATGAGATGAAAGGAACGACAAAAGCGAGAAGATGAGTCTCGTCACCAAAGTCATAGTACAGGGTCTTCGCGAGTCATGTACTCCATTTCTCTTTAAAATTAAAAGAAAACTGCTGGCTCTATAATTTAATTGTTAATCTTATCAGAAAGAGGAAGGTCATAAGTTTTGGTTGGCACAACTTTTAATATGTATGTATTACTAGCTCACATAAACGAGAAAAGGGATCTTTTCTTGTATGCATGAAAAGTCAAATGCTGCTGCTACTACTTGTTTCAAACTTATGCTGTTTTTCCTCTTCCCTGGTCTGGTAATAATAACAATCCACCACAGAGTAGTGCACACACACTCATACAGCGACAACAGCAGAAGGCAAGTAGTATTTATACCGTTAAGTACAAGTAGTAGTTATGATATTCAACTGAATTTCCTCCATGCAAGAAACTCACACTTTACTCAACTAGATTGAAGACGAAGAGGAGCCAAAATTCTTTGCTTGCAAAGCGATAAGACTTCTCACCAACTGATTCTTCTGTAGTCAAAGAGGAAAGGGAACCTAAGCAGCAGAAAACTCTGCAAACATCAACATCGGCACTCTTTTAGTATACCTAGTGATATCTGTAAAGAGGAACAGCAATGTTATGGTGAGAGAACGTGTCTTTTTTCTCTCTCTTATCTATCTTGGTCTTCACTTAGGTTTTTTGGTTCAGTTAGTGTATCATCCTTACTTGTACATATGCACTCGTTGTTGAAGTCTAAAGTATAGTAATAATAATAACAAAAAGAGGGAAAGGAGACAAGTGAGTCTCCAGATACTACTACTACTACCACCGCCACACCGCACCGCTGCTCTTCTTTTACTACACAGCCAGCAAGCAATACAATGTGCTGGTAGACGACGACAACGATTCTGGCACAGCTACTGCAATGGGCAAGAAAGGGAAGATAAAATCCCCGAGCAAGAAAACTCGTCTTCAATCCTCTATCTCTCTCTCTTTTTCTCTTTCTTCTCTTCCTGAGTAATATTATTTCAAATGGGAATGTTGTTATTGGTAGTGTTGGTGGTGCTTCTTTTGCTCGTTACATAAAAAAGTACACGTACATAGTATATACCTACATATTATTATACTTTCGTATGTACCTATATAAGCTTTTCCTTTACAGTTTTATAAGTCAGCAGCAGCAGTGTAAATGCATGTTTTTTTGTTGTGACTCTTTTTCAACTACCAATGCTTCTGATGACTTGCTTAAGGTTGAATGGGGAGTTGTGAGGAAGCTTTTTTTTTTGGCCGAATTGCTTCAAGCAAAAGCAAGTGGATATATACAGAGAGCCGAGTTATAAGACAGCGCGAAAAAAGAGTCAGAAAATAAAAGAGCACAAACACTTGTGTGTGTTTTCCAAATGATAGGTTTTTGCCTCTTCTTATTCAGCTACTAGTAGCATTTTTTGTCCTTCTTTTATATTTGTTTGTGAATGTTTCAACTCTGCTTTACTTGACTGACTAGAAAGTAAAAGGAAAAAGGTACTACTGCCGCTTCTGTTGGTGGTGGTGGTGTAAAACTAGAAAAAGTGTAGGAAGAAACTGCTTGCTGGCAAAATCAGACGCTTGCAGTTGTAGGCAGAAACGTGAAAACGTTCGAATTATATGGTTTTTTTCTTTAGATATGGTTGAATTTATGTAGAGCTATTAAACTGCATATTGTTATGTAGGTACGCGTATTATTATATATGTAGGTATATACTAAAGTCTGTCGTATTGGTCGTCGTGTTTTATAGTTTTTTTTTTCGTTTCCTTATTTACTTGAGTGGGAAGTGTTTGAGATGAAATGCTTGTGCCTCTTTCTTTTTTATTTCGTAGTTGAGTTCCTTGCGGCTGTTGTTGCGGCACAAGTTTTTTTTCAACTTGCAGCTGAGTTGAGATATATTTGCTGCTGCAATCGTATGATTGCTTGCTTGCTTACTTTGTACTTACTTGTCGAAATACACGAAAAGTGGAAATGTATCCAGCAGTAGAAAGCAGAGAAAGAGACAGAGAGACAAAAACAAAGTCACAAGATTGAATGAAAATGATGATGATGATTTTGTTTGTTTTTTTGGGTGATCTCAACAGTAAAATGGGTTCTTGTATACCTACGTAGGTATGTATATACGCATATAAAGAGGATAAATACAATGTTACTTGAAAAAGTGGTAGTAATAATAATAGACACGTGGGGAAGAATCGCACTTTTTATAGAGCTCTTTTCCAATTCTTGGAAAAAGTGTGATTGTTCTTAGATCTGTCGTTTCTTTTGTGAGCTTCTTTAAAAGTTGAGCTGTTCTTGCGTGATACAGATAAATAGACACATAATATATATGTATTCACCATATTACTTTTACTTCTATTTATATATCTTGGGTTTTTTAGTGGCAGCTTTCGTGGTGGTGAAGTGGAGTTCTGATATATAAGTTGTTTTTGTGTCTCAAGCATTAAATTAGTTCGCTGCTTTCAGCAAAAACCATCCTGTTGACAGCTGAGATTTTCGGTATGAAATATTTCCAAACTGTCAGATTAAATCTTGAAGGTGTCAGGATAACAAACCACTGAGACTTACTCTCTGGTCATATATATATTTTTTTGTATTGTTCTTTTAAGCACACAATTGTTTACAGTTAGATAGAGACACCCGACACACTCACTCAAAAAAACCCCACTTTTAGTCTATTTATACTTTTTTTAGAATGCAAACTAATAACATACACTATTATTCAGTTTATCATGAAAATATATCACATATGAGCATACACATATGCGTATGTAGTCTATGATAGAGCAATTAATCTCAATAACAATGAATCTTTTTCTCTGCTCAGCTGAGCCACACTGGTCTGTAATATGTTAAACGATCTCTTTTTACGATATAATCTGTTTGGGAGTTTGTGTGTTGACTTGCCTCACTTTTACTTTGCTTTTTTATTCCCAGTTAATCAATCTATTCGTACATTTGCCTGTCACCATTAAAATGATTTACGCAAAAAGAACTCTGGGTGGTTCTTGTAAAGCTTCCTTGTTTGCCGCTGCTACTAAAGTACATGTGTACTTTTATGTGTACAATCACTACACACAGGGGAAAGTGTTTTTATTATTAAATAAGTTCCAGTGAAAGTTTATTATTTGATGCTTAATCAGGTGTTATGAGTTGCTCATTAATACACACTCGTTTGAATTATACAGAGAAGGGGAATGATGATGACCTTTCTCCATTTTATTATTATAATCTGACTTTATTACAATGGAAGGGAAAAGTAATGAAGAGATTTGAATTCAGTAGTGGTACATACATATACATACATTCAGATATATGCATAACCAATACATGTATCAAGTATTCAGCATGCATGTACAGATACACTGCTGCTGAAGTACTTTCAATTAGTATATCATTATCATCACACCTTCAACTAATTATTATTACGATCAAACAATAAGTTGAACAACAGGAAGCTAAGTAGAGTAGTAGGTATATGAGCAAGACAGACACATACTCACTAAACTAAGCATCAATGGGAAAAGTTCCTCAACAAAAGAGAAAGGCAATACCTGAACAGATATTTTCACGTATCTATTCACTTTCCTGCTTGACAAACAGCCAATCTCACTTCACCCCCGATTATACTACATGCAGACTTGAACAAGCTGGTTCCCTAAAGAAATGTGTATACTGACAGAGAGAAGAGAACAACATACGTGTACGCTTAGAGAGAAACACACGAATAGTGTGAAGGCTCTCTTGTGTACCCCAGAGTTTTCTCTAGTTTCGCATGTTTGCTGTTGCTGCTTTGCCATACACACCTCTTTTTTGCTTGCTTTGCCGACAAGGAACAAACACTCGTTTCCTTCAGGAGTGAGTGAGCAAGCAAGCGAGCAACTTTTATAGAAGCAAGGGGGAAAGAGTGAAGAGGAGCAGGAAAGAGGGCGAGAAACAGGAGCAAGCAAGCAGCAGTAGTACAGGAACATAAAATTAAACTGGTAGCAGCAGCACACCACTAGCACCACCACCATAACAAGCATACTAGAGTTTCCACACAAACCGTACCATACGATACAGTCTCAATGAGACAAAATCTCTTTCATGAAGGAACAATAAGCTGCTTCCAGCCAAGCACTGATGTGAGTAAGTAAGAGAGAGAGAGAGAGAGAGCTGGAGACGAAGGAGAAAAAAAGGATGATGTTGGGAGCATGTACTTACTTATATGCATGTCTGTTTTTATTGTATATATTTTATATGTATATGGGATCAGATACAGGCACGTACCACGTTTTAATACCACCACAGCGTCGACTTGTGTTCTTCTGCTCCACACATACCACTTTATTCTCTCTCGCTCCCACTCACTCTCTTTGGCTCGTCTGGTTGTGCCTTTCATAAATTTTACTGAAAAGCAAACGCTATTTTCCTTGCTGTGCCCCCGTTCTTCTTCTTTTCCTCTCTCGTCTTCTTACTTACTTACCATCATCATCATCATCATCATGATCCTTATACTCTTGTGAGCTCTATTTTTTACTTTTTCATCCTTCTTTTTTTTGCTACCCAGTAAAACAGCACGAGAGTAACAGGATAAAAGTAGTGAGCAGTGACTCTTGTCGTGCTTACTTATAATAATATGCTGGTAGGAAAAAAGTAAAAAAAGAGAAAATATTGTTGTTGATGTTGCTGCTTCTCTTTTTCCTTCCCAAGCAAAAATATTCTTACCAAAGTACGGCAAGTTTTTTTTTCTTCTTTTTACCATCGTATGTGCATTTCTTTGCTTGCACTACTCCATTCTTCTCAACAAAAAGCACAAATTCCTTACAAAAATGTATATAATGTAAAACCTGCATGCATGCATATATATATATATTTGTATGGTTTCTGCTCGATTACTGGGTGTACTTTACCAGTGCTAATACATAAATACGTAAAGATTTTTGAGACTTTTAACGAGCAACAACAAACAACAAAAAAACAAGAGAATGACTAAACACACCACCACGTTTTTGTATGAATATATTTACATATACATAAGAGCAATGATGTATGCCTTTGTTTCTCTCTACTTACTTCCCGTTGTGCGTTGACGATGGCTCTACCTCCTTTCGTTTTTCTTTATATCTTCCACAAAACACCCACCATTTTCATTGGAATTAACCAAAAGAATTTTTTTCCCTTTCTCATGGAACAGTTCAACACGACATTATAGAGTCATAGAATAAAAGGCAGACTCGGTCCAACTAACCGCACGATAAATTAACCAGCACTTTTTTTCAGTGAATTCAGTAAAAAAGAATGAAATGGGGTAAGTCTCTTAAAAGATTTTTTTTGTTTAGTAAATACCAAACAAAGTGACTTCCACCACAAATGAAAATCGTTGTTTGCGTTTTGTGCAGCGTTAATGCGTTTCATGTTGTCACATGAGATTGGGGAAACGTGTGGTGCTCTCAGAAGTAGATTACTTTACTACTTTTACAACATATTTTCATTGAAATAATCTTCCTTCCGGAGAGCAGTAAGTNGTTTGCGTTTTGTGCAGCGTTAATGCGTTTCATGTTGTCACATGAGATTGGGGAAACGTGTGGTGCTCTCAGAAGTAGATTACTTTACTACTTTTACAACATATTTTCATCGAAATAATCTTCCTTCCGGAGAGCAGTAAGTAAATAGTGAGCAAAGACATGACACGAGTAAAATTCCAATCTGATAGCAAATAGAGAGATCTTTTCTCTCAGAGTATTGGTTAGGTTGACAGTTGAATAGACAGGCGAGCATTTTCTTAAAATGCTACCGTTTTCTATTGTGAAACATGGGACAGGGACACCTCAAGTGTAGAAAAAGAATCATGATGATGATGGTTCTATTTTCTACTGATAATGACGATCATCGTCATCATCATCGTAATGCACACATTTTTGTTACAACCGAAAGATCCCATTATTTTCTCAGAGACTTTAGAAATACAACTCACTCTCGTCATGTACGTTTTCAAGTTTATAGTATTTTCTACGCATGTAAGGTGCGTGTGTATATAGTGCAGACGTTTTATTTTATATTTTACTGGAAACTCCAACAGTTCTTTTTCCTATGTTGCTACTTATCATCATCATACTCAGCTCGCTCCACTTGTTCCTTTTATCTTAAAAGAAGAGAACCAAAGGAAAGGAATCAAGCGAAAAATACCTTTTGCTTTTCTGAAAGATTTAAGAGGCTACTCGGCGCTTGTGTTGTTCCACCACCGCTCCCACTCCAATCCACTCACTCTCCATCTCCTACTCTTTCTCTCTCTCTCGCTCTCTTGCTCAGTCTTTTCTTTCACAATGATATACGGCACCTTTCAAACTGATCATCAGCATCACCATCATCTTCGTCGTTGTGGATGCACCTCCACCAACCAACCAACTCCAGACCCATCATCAGCCATCTCTCTTGCGTAATAATGTAAGTACTTACGATTTTCGGCAATGAGCCACTATGTTCTCTCATTCCTTAAGCGGCATTACCAAAAACTACCACGACTACTACCACCACCAGCACCACTACTACTACTTCGTTTCCTCATCATCAACATCCTTATTCTCAAAGTTGTCATCATCAGCATCAACATGATGATCGTCTCCTTTTTCTTCTTCGTGGTCTCCACTTTTTTCTTGTGAAACATCACCACTATCACCCCACCACCGCTCAGATGAACCACTCAAAAAACCACCAGCAACACCACCACCACACCAAATACATATGTATGTATACACAAAAATATATTTCTCATGAAAACTTTTTTCTCCTCTTTTTCATCAGCATAATCATTGCCATCATCATCGTCTCCATCAAGCAGCACGAACATTTCCACTCTCTTTCTATTTCACAATATCTACATAATATGTTTAACTCTAGCGTGCATGGTAGCAAAAAAAAAGATACGAAAGTAGAAAAGCGATATATTAGTTAGCGAGCTATTGCTCCTCTTACTCCTTTTCCATTTTTGTTTGTTATATGAAATGACTACTTGCTAACGACACATTATCCAACTGATGATGATACGAGCATAGGTATTTATATATAATACGCCACTGGAAAGGCATAAAATGTGTTGGATGCTTTTGCTTGTTGATTATGAAAAAGAATGATGGTAATACTATGAAGATAGAAGTAGCAATGAAATGCATGCTCTCTTTCTGTCTGCTTCGCTGACAAGCGAACATTTTTCATAAAAAAAGTAAAGCCTTCTTCTTGCGTTTATGTACACTTACCTCATCCTTTCTCTCTCTCTGGTCTGTGTGAGTTGGTGGCTTGGATGGATGGATGGGTGGATAAAATGATGATGATGAGGACGACGACGACGTCTGCTTAAGTAGTGTACATTTTCCTATCATCCTTGTGAATACTACACTTTACTCATCATCATGCTACCTCATCATCACCACCACTCAAAAATGTGGAATGCTGCTGTTGTTGATGTCTGCACTACCTACCACTACCACCATCATCACTGGAAAGAGAATAATACCCTTTCCCTGCTCCCACCTTCTCTATTTTCCCCTTTGAAAATATGATGATGCATTTTGTACTTGGGTTCTTTTCTCTCTTTGAAGCTTATAGCTGCAACGTAGACAAGACTCAGTGTAGGAGCATGTCAGTATAAAATTATTTTGTTTTCTACTCTTCTTACCACACCACAACAGCAGAACAGCTACCATTTTTGTTGTTAATGCATTATGATAATAATGCGTATCTAGAAAAGGCTTGTGTTACCACAAAGACAGAGGCAGAAAATAGCAATGGAAGTATAATATGTTGGCGATAGCTGTTATGATTACATATGATGAGTTTTGGCCTTCTTTTAATGCATATATTCATTCGTAGAAGAAAAAAAAATCTCCAGGTTTCATGCCTCTTTGGGTTTATTTGCCCACCCAGACACACAGTGAGCAAGTGGTTTGTTGGTTTGTATTACAGTCGTTTTTTAAGCAATGGAAAAAAAGTACTGCATTGAATAGCTCCTTTGTCGTTTGAACATGAAAAAATAAGAAAAAAAATAAAATGGGAACAGTGGTATCTTCGCGAGAAATGGTTGTGGTTCTCGTACTCGTGGAATGACTATACGTACAAAAAAAAGTCAGATTATGAAAGGGAAAATGACTTTGGCTTTGAATGCTGATTCCATGATAGCATCGTCGTTTCTCCTATTACTACTGTAAACTCCTTCTGGCTTGCTAGAGCAAGGCTTGACGTTATTATTATGATTATGATTATTATTATGACTGTGTGGGTAACTGGAGTCGGAGAGACTAAAAAAAAATGAGGAGCAATGCAAAAGAACGCATAAACTTACACATCGCAGAACCTCCACCGGCGCAGTAGTACAAACTCTAAAAAAAACGTTCATGTGTGAAGTATATAAAATATAGAGTAGCTGAAGCAAAGCAGCTATTTCAGAGAGAAAAATAGAGTGCTTAACAGCGTAAACGGGGCAGCAGAGAAACGTATAATGATCAGAAGAATGATGATAATGATGATGATGTTACTGAAAATTCCAAAAACCTGGAATGCTACACTCTGAAATAGGTAGTAGTAGTAGTGGTAAAGTAAATATTATGGTGGGGGAGTGTTTCTCCATTATTACCTACGTACTTTACTTGCCTTTTTAGTTATGCCAAATAAAATGCATTGATTTGTATGAAGGAATACTTTTCATAGTTGCGTTTCTTTTTCGTCTGTATTGATTGAAAATTATGTACTTTACTGTCATTCATTCATTCCAACATGCCACATTACTTAACCCCTTCGCCTGAAAACTTATTTTAAAATTTTTCAGATATTGATTGAAAATTATGTACTTTACTGTCATTCATTCATTTCAACATGCCACATTATTCAACCCCTTCGCCTGAAAACTTATTTTAAAATTTTTCAGTACGCACAAGGTGGGGTTTGATCTTTGGGGATAAATGGTCACATTTTTGGTCTTTTAAAGTTATCAGTCATAATTTACTTTTTTCTCGTGCTACTTGTTCGCATGTCCATGTGTTTCTTATCAACAGCAGGTACACGAAATTCTTTTTTACCACAAGCTAGTGGGCTACTTCACGATAAAAACAGCATCGAAAGAGAAACATGATTTAGCAGTGAACAGTTTTATGTCATTTTAGTACGCTCGTTGGCTGACTCTTACCTCATCTCGTCTTTTATCATCAACCTACTTTGCACGTACGTATGCACAACGGTAATGTATTTCTGTAGACTAGCAGCACCACTCACGTCATTACATCTCTACATCAGCCCAACTCGTCTTCCTCTGAGTATACAACATTACGAGTAAAAAGTGTCTAGATACATTCCATTCCAACTCCAGCTACTTGAGAAAAAAAGAGGACAAAAAGTCACTTTACTTCTTTTCTCGCACTGAGCTAGTCTATCACTATCACTTTACTCTGGGCTCACACCCTGTTACAGCTGAAATATACAAAAGTACATATACATATAATATGCAGTATACATATTGCATTAAAAATGGCTTAGTTTTATTTCACTTTTATAGCAGAGAGACCAACAGAACCGGCCAAGATTTCAATGACTTGCAGCAAAGTTTCATATAGCCTCATGTAACCAACAAAACGGGAAAAATGCCATGAACCATGTAAGCATTGCACAACATTTAAATGAAAGGGTGATACTAAGTGGTGGTGTGTGGGCTCGAGAAAAGAAAATTTCTTTCCATGTTCATCTATTTATACTTGATCGTGTCGTTTCTTTCTGGTTGTGGTGGCGTGTATAAGTTTGCAGGTTTTTCAAAAGTACAATGAGTACATTTGAGATAGGAATTGTATCAAAACGAGGCAGTGACGGTACACTGGAAATGCGGTACAATCGAGAAAAAAAAACTTGAGTAAAAAAGCGAAAGGATGTCAAGAAAAAAGTATTGGGACGCGGTGATACTGGTAGCGCAGATTGTTGGTGAGTGCTTTGTAAGCGTTCCAAGTAACTCGCCTCTTTGTAAACAGCAGGTTGGGAATTTTTCTGGTGAGCGTTACAGCAGCACTGCTTACAGTTGACAGTTAGTTTGAATAATCTTATTTTTTTCAGTATGTACATATTTACGTCATTGTGGAAAAGGTCAAAAAGAAATAGTAGTGAGTTCAATTACTGTTTAGCTCAACCAAGTATTGTGCAAACATTGAGCGGCAACTACCACGTAGTTTTCAACTAAAACTTCATCGTTAAAATAAAAAAAAGGTAATGGAAACTGCTCAACTATCCAATTAGGGTCCTTATTTTCTCCTTTCAAAACATCAACGTGAAGTTTTCTGATCATCATTGTCTATATGGTTGACAAAGGTGTTGTGTAAATATTTCCCTATACCTACGTGTATGTAATGTTAAAATGCACGTACACCTTCTAAAGGAATGGTACAACAGATGCCTGCCTACCCACTTAAAAGACACGGCGATCAGAAGGAGCAGAGCAAAAAAATAAGCTGGTTCGTTTTTCCACCTTTTTTCTTTCTCCGAATCGTGAGTAGCTACCACTTTTGCCAAAAAACGTCTCAAAATATCCTCATTTCCTTTTTGTTTCGTCTCCCGTTTCTTTCTCTTCTGATCTTAAATTTCTGTCGCATCGCAGCAACGGTGCTCCTCATCTTTCTTCTTTTAAACATCATCCACCTCATTTTTTTTTAGGTTTGAACATTTTTCCACCATTTGCAAGTTAAAAAAGTGGATTGGGTACTAGGCAAAAGTCTGAAGGGCACGCTTATAAACATGACATTTTTTTCCTACAACATTTCCTATCTCCGAAAAAAACTTTCTTTTCCTACTGTCCAAATCTATCCCACATATAAATAAACCAGTTTGTTCTGGTGGTGGCGGGCGGATGAATTTCGGAATTTCATGGTTTGTTTGAATTGAAGTGTGGCGGAGAAGGGAAAAGTGCTTTTTCTTTTCCTTCTTCCATTCTTTACAGCAACTCTCTTTTCTCTACATTTATTACCACCCAAACCAACCCGGTTCTTTTGGAATATCAACACGAAAGATCTTTTTCTTTGCAGAAAGATGCATGTGGCAAACAAGTGAAGTAGCTGCGAGAGGGAACGGACTTCTATTCCCATCATTTACCATCTACGTCTAGAAACTACAGCAGCGGCAGTTACCGCTTTGAGCATTGGAATCATTGAGACATATTACCGTGGCTCTAGTTTGAGACTCGTTTTCTATACATACCTTCTTCAAATGTATACACATAAATGCCCTTTCGAATGAACATGCTTGTACACACAATAGTTTGCTGGATAATGGTAGTTTTTTTTTTATCTTGGGCGGGTGTGTGTGTGTGTAGTAGTAACATCACCACCACCGCCGCCACCACGACTATTTTGAAGATGGATGTGGATGGATGAATTGAATACCCAGTGGTGATGCTGACTAAGGGAGCAAGAAATACCCTTGCGAATTTTCCTTTCCTCGCTCGCTCACTGCTTTCTTTCCATTAATTCTTTTCCAGTCTCATCCTTCTCTCATCCATCTAATCTTACAACCTCTCTCCCTTTCCCTCTCCTCTTCTCTTTGCTTTCCCAGCAGAATGTATTCATGAAAAGGAGAACAAGGGAAAAAAAACTGCGTGTGAAGCACCAGAGTGATAGCAGTACTACCAAACTGACATTTTACTACTTACATACAACTGTGCTACAGTCAGAGTAGCTGGTAGCAAAAATATCTATGTACAACACATTTCTCTCTATGCATATCCTCTTTGGATGGAAAATGTGACTTCTATCACTGCTGTCTAAAGGGGAGACAGAAAACCCGCTATCTCATCTCAAAAGCCCTTGTTCTCACTCACTCACTTTTTTCTCTATCTTCTGAAAAAATCTCGATTTTTTT
>JAHZMZ010000089.1:0-11352 GCA_027743805.1 Lepidocyrtoides sp. E14
TATGTTGGAGAGCAGTGGTGGTGGTGGTGTTGGTATTTTGGTAGGGCATTTGAGGCAAATCAAAGCTCTTTTCAGGTAACATGTTATGTTATCAGGCAATGGGTAGAGAGAAGAAAGAGGCATAAATTATTACAATTAGTTGATATGCCAAAGATATATATGTATTTCGCAGTAAACTTGACCTTGCAACAGTGCACTTGCCTATTTACAGCTTATAGTAAACACGATGCATATTCAACGCTGATGCTCAATGTACGCTAAACTAATCAACAAAACTTGTGAAAATACCATTAGGCTAGAAGAGGGTAAATAGTTTGTTTTCAAAGGTAGATTTGTGACAAACCGTTTGTCCGTTCGTCTATTTTCAAGCCAACATTTTCTTTCCAAAGAAGAAGTGAAATGAATCTGTTGAAAATCCTGGATTTGGATATTCAGTTTACAACGTTTAAAAAATATTGTAAATTCAACTCACCTGGACAATCATGCTCTCATTTCCATATAAATAGCGATATCGTTATAGCTGTTTTTCCCATTACCATGTAGTTTAGTTTATGGAACTAATGAAATGCTTGAACTACCAATGCAAGTAAGCAAGGCTAATACTTAGCACTGCTAAGAAGGCCATCTCATTAAATTGTATTCGTCCTCCTCCCCAACATCATTATCACCATCAGTTTCCAAGGTCCAAGCGAAGGGGCTAACTGAATCAAAACTTAACCAAAAATACTAGCCAAGGATGGAAAATGCTTATATTACTCTTGTGTCCACTGGTATTGCACCATTGTTGGAACAAGCTTATTCTCTCTAGTTAATAAAATGGCGTGGTATTACCTATCTCACATTAGGAATTATTATTACGTTTTCCAAAGAGAAGCAAGATAATACAGAAAAAAAACATAAGATATCCGTATCACCTTCACTAACGCTACTGTTAACAACCCCACCACCACCCAGCATCGTCAGTATGATCCTCATGATCATCAAGTAGAGAGACAAGCAAGAGTTGCTGATCCGAGCATCTTTTTTTACCTTATGAAATATTTAAACAGGACTAGATGGATAATGTTCCAGAGATAGTGAATCTCCTGCCAACTTACTACTGCACACCTATTTTTGAGAGCTATCAAAGGAATCATTCAAGCTCTCGCTTTTATCATTGTAGTAGTAGTATGTACTCCTTGAAAGGTGAGTTTTCCAGACGAAAACTACAAGTCGATAGCACCGTGTGTGCAGGAAAGGTAGTTGAGTCGTGGTGGAGGTAATACTGGTGCATATTATCAGTTTGTGAATGTTAGTAGCGATGGGCATAATGGCAGTACCTCACACAACCAACTACTGAATTTACTGATTCAGTACTGGTGATGGTGGTGTTCATTGTCTGAATTAGTATCACCACACCAGACCGTATTGCTGTATGTGCTCCATCCTCCTCGTGCCAGTCATTTTACCTAATTTAATAAAACATTCAAGTGAAACAGCCCACTTCAGCAATCTTCTTCTCCAGCTTTGTTTGAATTACTTGCTAAACTCATGGATGCTGAACAGCCATCACCTTATCATCATTATTTGAAGAAAATTCAACAGAGAAAAAGGGGAGGCATCCTCGTTTTACCCTTATGATATTACTTTCCACTACACACCGCCACCATCATCACCAGCCAAAAACAAAAAAAATAGTACACAGATGGGCAGACATTTTCAAAAAAGTGCTAATTTTTTTAGAAGTGTATAAAATCTACAAGCAATTTTGTATGTGAATGTTTGTTAAAGAATGCCGCAGCATCGACAAGACAAATAATTTTTTTTTCATCAAAAAAGTACCAACAAAGACATTGACAAAATTATTACGTGTGCTGTTGTAGTAGAAGATAGAAAACTCCATTTCGCCAGGCAGGGATCTCGTCGCTGCGCTACCCGTTCTGCTACCAGCCACCACCACCAACAATATGCACCTGTGAAGAAAAAATGTAGGATGCGGATGATAGTTTTCGTGAAGTGGTGTTCTGGTGTTGCTGCTGCTGCTGCTGGTGTAGCTTATGAAACGGTGAAAAGTTTGTGAGAGACTTTCTCCTTTTCGCTATTGCTTTTCCGTTGTGGGGTAAAAGGGAAAGTGTTGCTGCTGCAGATAGGTAAGCAGATGATGATAATGATACTATGGTCTTCTATTATCATTCTTTGAATGATCATACTACTCTTAGATTTCTTTATGGCAGCATTTACAACTAGAAGTGATGATGATGATGATAATAATGCTTCCATCCAGCTCGTGCTTCTAATAATATTATCCGAGATCAAGTCGACTTGCTTTGTGCCCTGAAAATCATCATAATAATAATAATATACGCCAGGAAGCTAAGTGGGGTGATTTTGTGTGTAGTTTGCTTTTTGGCCAAATTATGTAATTTCATTACAGCTTATCCAAGTTTTATTGTATTTTTCGCTAGAGGTTGCCGCAAGTAGAGCATATTGTTTTCTGTAGCACAAA
Source organism: Lepidocyrtoides sp. E14 (assembly GCA_027743805.1). Lineage (NCBI taxonomy): Eukaryota > Metazoa > Arthropoda > Collembola > Entomobryomorpha > Entomobryidae > Lepidocyrtoides > Lepidocyrtoides sp. E14. Next base: position 2,486 of record JAHZMZ010000089.1, read on the forward strand.
ACTACCAACTTGCGCCTTTTCTTGTAATTCAAACTGGATGCTGATGATGTTTGCTACTTTCATTTTCCTAATAATCCCTTTCTTTCTTAGTTTTATCCAAACTTGGAGTTTCTATTCTAAATATATAAGCATTCATAGACAGCAATGAACAATTTAGGGTTGTCTGTGAACTAGTTTGGAGATTCTATTTGTTCCATTTCCTATTAAAGATCATGAAAGTAGTAAAGGAAAGACCCAGAAGGTTAGTTAAAAGTTAGAGTTGTTGTTTGCATTTGGAAACTTTGCCGCAATGCTTAAAACCTACTGCTACTACTACAACAACTGCGAAATTTTCTCATTCAATATTAATAAGCTGTAGAGCTGGGGTAGTTCTTTTTTTTAAAAAAAATACAACAACTGGATGTGTATATAGGCGAATATAGTTGGTATACTTTCATCTGCAGTCCTCAATTTGTTTTGCAGCTTTTGTTTCTAAAGTGGAAAGATCCGAGGAGAAACTGCTACAATACAGTGTGCTTACCTGATTTTTGGGTTAATTGGAAAACGGTCTATTTAGCTGGAAACTGGAAGGAACGAGACGACAAGCTTGGGATTTCATATACCCTACGGAAAAGATGACGAACATTTTTGTTAATAAACCGGAAGTCTTCCCAAATGGATTGAAAAGTAAGTCACTGAGCATTGTTAGCGTAGTGTATTTATTATACTTAATATTTTTAACTTTAATGCACTCTGCAACCAACTGTATGACCTACTGTATGCATTAGGAAAATTTTCAACAATTTTCATAAATAAATGAGCACTCATGGCATGCTTTATTTAATACATTTCCCATTGTTCAAGAAGGTGACAATTAAAAAGGCTTGTGAAAGACAATAATATATGACCTTTAACAACTCACAGCCAATTACTCAAGTTTAAATTTTAGCTGGACTTTAAATAATAAAAAAATACTTGAATATCTTATCCATATATAACTACACTGTATGCGCGTATTACCTACATATGTACATAATTTAAATTGTGGTGGTGGTTGTGTATTCATAGTCTTGTTAGAATGGTACTTTTAATTTATCGGTCCAGTGACGGCAGATGCTTGTTTCCATCCAGCAGTTCAGTCAGAGTAAGGCTAAGATATAACTTTTTAAGTTTTGAAGGCCATCGGACACGGTCCATGAACAATTATTATTACGATATGATTCACCAACTTTGTTTTGCTATTCGGTGTGTGAAACAGACGTACGTGATGAGTGGCTAGATCTACTACATAATTGCAAATACAATGGACTCATTTATCTAGAAAAAAACATGTATGTATTGAGTGCAAACAGAACAGAATGCTTTTTAAATATATTAACCATGCACATTCTAAAGTTTGATGATTTTAACAATACATCTCATCTCATTCACATTAACTTTGTACTATCTAAACATACCCCATCCATAAAGTTATGGGTAAAGAAGAGAGAAAAAAAACTGTTCTTTCTGCACTGACACGACCAGTTAAATGTCAAATTTAGGTAATAACATAGCATGCATTGAGAAACGGTAGGACACCTAATTCAAAAGAGCAAAGGACAATAAAGTTTGTAAAAAAAATATTATTTCCTTTCTTGTTGTGTTGCTGCTTGCTTACTTACTCCTTTGCCCAAACACAGCTCATCGTCATAAATATATAAAGAGCAAAACAGTTGTCACATTATCCTCCAACTGTTTGTCACCTGATGACTGTACCAACAACAGTTGTTCTTGCAGCATAGCAGTTATAAAAAATTCAGATGACGACATTAATATTTCACTTTTTTTCAGAAGGGAAAAAACTTTCTGAGCTGTAATATGATAACCTTCTTGTCAAATGTCATTTCTCGTTCTTTTAGACGACACACAATACGTACTACTACTACTACTGTACTACAGCATAATATATAACGGTTAATATATGTAATAATAAATAGACGATGAACTTGATTTTTTTTCTCCTTGTTGGGTTTTCCTTTCTCTCTCTTTGTTTTGTGTGAGGAAGAGTAAGCCGAGTTTTTTTTCCACAGAGAGAGAGAGAGAGAGAGAAAGAGAAGCAGACGTCATCATAAATTACAACGGCAACAGCAGTAGTACTAAAACGATTTTACTTTTTTTGAAGTTTGTCGACGGCGGACGGACGTATAATTTTTTCTTCTCTGAAAAAGTGTAAAACTAGTTTTGTTCAGCATCCTTCCTTTTATGATTACAATATCTTTCGTCAGATTCAAATCTATTATGGAGCATAATACACACACATATATACTAACACTTGTAACGTAAGTTACAAGCGTAAAATTTCATGGTTTTCTTTCCAGAATGATGTACGTTTTTTGCATCATTGCGTCAGTAGCATTTCCATGCATGCACTGCTAAAAAAAAGAAGTTAACATTAACTAACCAGTTTCACTTTTTCCTAAGGCTTAAAAAATGATCCATGTGTACATAGTGTAGGGTTAAAACTGGTGGTGAAAAACTTTATAGTTCTAAACGGAGAAAATTATTTTTGCCATGTAGTGCAAATTTTATTACAATTGTTTGACTGAAGAGTCTTAGAATTTGAGTTCATTTATGTATGTACATTTTCAATGCAATTCAGAGACATGTTTAATTTTTGAAAACCCATTTTATTTTTTCCTTCTCTGTCATGTTATGTGTACGTTTTATTGTAGCTGAAGCCTTTTACAGTTAATTAATGTCTTGAAATCATATAAGCTAAAGTAGTTTCTTGTGTATGGCTGCGTTGACTAAAAGTGATATGTTTATAAGTTAATGAGATGTTATTGGCAAGTAGCTATAGCTGCTAGCAGCAGGCCAAAACAACAGTCGCATTCCTGAAGAGTTAATCGACATCGTTGGCATTTCATTTTTGCCATGGCAATCTCAATTAGTATCTTAATTTGACAATCAACATTGATAAATGGCTGAAGCAAGTGTGTAGAATAATGATGAACTAGTGAACAATTTTTTATGTGTATTCCTTCAAATGTATGTATCAAATTTTTTTCATATTTTTTTGTACTGCAGTTTAGAAAACACGTTCTGGTTGTAATATGTAGTCTATTGCTTCTTGCTTCATTATAGGAGACGGCAGAGTGTTGACCTTTTTCGGTTTGAAAAGTAAACGAGAAATTCATAAATAAACTCAAGTATTTAAGCGTGTTCAATGATTTCAACTGTAATATCAACAAAGATTTTTTTGTATTTTAACGGTTATGTGTATAGTGTATACAAGCTTACGCCACTTGCGTGTTTCCGTTTCATTTATTTTTATTTTTTTGGAATTTGCTTAGCTTTCACATTCCATTTTGAAACATTGTAGAAAATTTCCCATTTTCCCGTCAACATCCCAGGGGGAGAATCGCTGTTTCAAAGCAGCATTTTATTGTCGTCATGATGCAAAAATATTTTTGATATATGGGTCTACAAATGCATTTAGGTATACTCATATGCCCATACTTGTTTTATTCGTTTCACAAGTAAGAAAAATTGAACTTGTTAGGAGTCGTTGGGAAAGAAAAGCGGAAAGTTAAAGAAAGCAAGTTGAAAATTACAATCCTCGTTTCTAAAAACTTGCATGCTGATACCCATTTTTGCCATTCTTATCGTCATAAAAACGATCATCTGTATTATCCAAAAAATCATATAAAGTCAGACGTTTTGTTCTGGTCTTGAAAAGTTTTAAAGCAGCAGACACATATGGACACACAGTAGTTTCGAGAAAGACGAGTGAAAAAAAAAATTGTTGAAGTCGAAAGCAAGGAATTTTTGTCAAGAAAGTAATATTTACTTTCTTTGGTATCCAAATCCGAAAAAGTTTTTTATGTTGTGAAACAATAGACTGACTGACTGACTTTCAAAATTTTAGAAGCATTTACTACTCACTTGCACAACAAAAGTATTTTTATTAAAAGGATTTCCCTTTTTTCCACTGTAAAACTTACAGCTTTGTTCAATGTAAAATCGGTTTGAAGAATGGATTCCATTGAGCTAACCAAACAAACTCGAATTATTATGGAAATTTTCAAGTTTTTAGGAAAATGACAATGAAAGTAGAATAAAAATGAAGCCTATCATAGCTATCACTTTTACATTCTATCTTCATTCATTTGCAATCTCAATAATACTGTTCTATTGTCACGTAACGGTGAAAACAAGAACAAAGGATTTACTCACTGACTGACTGACTGAGTTGTATGGTGTTTTGCATATTTCAAGCTCAGCAAACTATTAATAACTTCTTGTAATTCAATCAAGAAAGGATTTTATACATTTTCTGAGAGAGGGTCCATTTATCTGTTAACCTACAGTCAAACATGGTATTTTAAAAAAGCATAGCTCTTGTAATCAGCACTACCAGTTCCAATGGTTAAGAGCGGCTTTACAAAGACGGAAAAACACATTAGCGGTTTAAAAATATGACTCACTTTTCAACATCCTTTCCATCCCAGCAAAATCTGAGTTAGGAAGTTCATGACCGTTAGTGGCGAAGCAATGGTATGATAACACTTTAGTTGTTTGCTTTTCTATTGGGATTTTTTCATACAATGTTCCTGCTAAAAAAAATCTTTGGCTAGGCCGATTAATAAAGCCTAATATCCAGTGCACTGGTGTTAATGTGTATGCCCACCGCCATCATCATCATTATCATTTAAACAACTTTGGTGTATGTGTGTGTGTAAGTGCTTCCTCCTTTATCTATATCTGTAGATAAATGACTGGATTTTTGGTACATGCTAAGAAACTTTGGCAAACAACACCCTTGTCTGTGCTCCGTACAGTAAGAGAAATAATAATAATAATAATAATAATATTAACGGCAAGCATAAGTATTATTACATTTTTCACATGCAAATGCAGTACGTTCATACTTTTAAGTTTTACTCATGCATAAACACGAACCATGAAGAAGCAAAGTACGTAAGTACTCTGAAATACATTAGTAAGTTCATTTACAGTATGTACAGAATAGGAAAAAAAAAGTTTTTCACATTTTGCCATGGGTATCTCCAGGAAATTATTAAAACTTGTCTTAGAAGAACCATTAACGACACAAGACATTTTTTTGTGTGTGAACTTTTTTTTTCAATTATCACTGCTATATGCTGTGCTACTTACTACTTCCACAATTTTTTGCACTGTTGCTAAAATGTCGTCTAAAAAGTTTGGTACACATTCTCGTTATTATGCGTACATGCAAAAACTCTTTAAAATCAAGCATGACGACAATCCCAGTCCGACGATGATTACCACTACCACCACAAGGATTTTTCTCTTATGGTATCATTATAAAATGAGAGTGATGACTAGTACCAAGTGAATCTACCACCATAGTTTTGTATTATATCAATGATAATGTAATGATGACATGTGAGAAGTGTTGAGAAGTTATAGTAAACCTCATTTATATTTTACATTAAGATTTCGCACGCTGTTTGCTTAATTTGCTATCATCGCCATGGACATTACTTAACTAGTCTCGGCTTGCATTATCTTTTCAAAAATATTAGGGGAGTTGGGTAAAGTAAAAAAAAATGAAAAGAAAATTAGCTAGAAAAAGTTTAGATGATAAAAAGAGAGATAATCTTGTTTCAAACTCCCTCGAGGTAAATGGCAACTTTAACATATTGTAACTTTGCAGAGAGTTAGCTTCGTTTAAGAAGTTTTTTTTCCGGCTGCATGCATATTGCCTCATTTTAATATTACTGTTTAGGGAAAGATAATGAGAATATGTTAGATAGGTAATGTTTATTGAGGTAAAATAAACAGTAAATCTTTCATTTATTCAACTGTCGTAAAATGGATCTCTGACATAGATAATTATAATTTCCGCATTTATTTTTCTGATCAGATTATTTATACAGCGCGTCGTTAAAATGTTTGCTTGTATGCATTGCAGTGATATTTGCTGCGATGATGCAATGATTATTGAATACCTAAGTTAGATGACTTGTTCTTGAAAATAAAAATATAAGTGGCCAGTAAAAAGGTGTCTAAAATCTGAAATCGTATTTATAGATTGCACTGTTCAATGTTAACACAGGCTAATATTGCAACATAGTAAAAATAAACATGTACATAAAATAGTAACAAATTAAAGCTGTACATTTTATTACGTAATTAACGTGGCAATGAAAAGGATCATAAAAACCGATTGTAAAACTGTCACAAATGTCAAACAAAACACTTAAAGATGCTGAGCATTGACACCTGATGTAACTGCTTTTATGACAATTGAGTACTTTGCTCTGCAGCTGGAAATTAGAATCAATAAATACGGCCCCGTGAACCTAGATACCTTGGTCATAAATTTTAGACAAATTGATGAAATACTTTAGGGTAAAGAGATTAGCACAAAGTTGTAGCTCAGTGAATGGCGCTTTGCGTCTCCATTCACGAAGAAACAATAAAATGGAGCTGCCTTTTGAGATTACATCCTTATTTTGACGTTTCAAATTGTGGTAGGTGGAATTCGTTAGATTTACTGAAAGTTAGCATTTTTACACATTTTGACAGCTGCTTAACAATACCTTTTTTCCATGTCATACATAATTCATGTAAAAGTATAAAGTTATAGATTTATGCTGACGGCAGCGTGCCTCGTGATTGCATTTGATGGCTGATTGATAGTGCGTGAGTACATAGTTCACAGAAATAGTGTGGAGCAACGGGTAAAAAAATGACAGACAGGAGATTTGTCTGCGCCGCTGTATCCACTTGATAAGTAAGCAGATCATCATCATCATCATATTTATGCCAAATTACATTCCATACATTGTTTTGAGCCTTTCATGCCATCAATTCACCCACTTTTGGATTGAGTAATACACGCTGCTCCAGAAAAACTATAGGCAAACCGACTGATTTGATTATCGACATGATAATTGAAAACAACATGATGTTGATGAAGCTCCACTCGATATTCAGTGAAAAGTTGGAAGGTGTGCGGGCGTGTGTGTGTGTGTCTGTGTGCGTTTAAGTGGATACAATATTTCATCGGCAACTGATCAGCATAAATTTCCATAGTAACCCACAATGGAAAAGATACTTTGCCCGACGGAGACTTGTCGCTTTCATTCCAAACATGAGAAAACTTTCTCTGGGCCTCCCAGTGTGCTTCTACTTTGCTTATATTGTATTTGCCGTATAGCCAGCAACTTCTAACTCATCCACCACAGCTGATAGATAACCTTACATGAAAAAAGTAGATAACCTCTCACTTTTGTAATTGATAATACATATTCATTCCTAACATTTAATGATCTTGCTAAAAGGTGATTTTTAACGAAAAAAAAGAGTCAGACATCTTCAGAAAAACGGGTGTATAAACTGCTATTATCACATTGCCCTGCCTCTTGCCAAAAGTTGCGCTATTGAGTGCCTCCAAACGGGCAGGAGAAAGGAGTCGGTAGATGGGAACTATCCGTATGATAAAATCAAGAGACACGTGTGCCACCTCTCTGATAAAAGTGCAAAGTACAATACAGTGTCGACGAAAAAAAATCGACATTCATTGTGCAAAACCTGGTTCTACTAGAGACGCTACTGTATGCAATTTCGCAACTTTGCTTCATTCCTTACATACCCAATAGTTTAGTTATAGTGTGACAACTGAGTTAACTGTGCTGACAGTGCAAAACGTTTGAGAAACCACTTTTCCAGCGTGAGTAGTAGTGATTACCTTACCAGCCCAAGGACATTTGTTTATCGACAAGAAGAATTGCACCATTAAAATTCATCATTTTGTCATTAGTTGTGAGGTCACTTTTATTGCAATATTATTTATTTTCAAAAAGTGCAAAAAGCTTTACACTACATTCGACAAAGTAGATTCTGAACTAGAATGAATTACCTTTCTGCATTTAGAATAATTGCTTTTGTGAACAGTAATAGCTTATATAAGCTAGCTGGCTAGCTGTATTCATTTTGCTGCAGTGTCAGCTAGTTGGTACCAAGATAACCTGATTTTCTCATGTGTCACTACCACCACCACCACCTCATATCATTGTCAACAACACTTCTTTCTTGTTTGAGAATCCATACAAGCAATACTTTTAGAACATGTTATGCATCATCTATCAATATTCAATATGTTTATAGTTCCAGTTGCGATGGTCAACAAATTTACCTACTATTTTTTTTCTGTTCCAATAATACCAATACAGTCGACTTTGTATCAACTTGAATGCAATAAATCAGTCACAGTCCACAAGAATTCCACCAGTTAGCACTCATTCGCTGTATATAATTTCTTTTTGGCAGCTGAACAATTTGTGTATGCATGCATCCATGTCCATTGGTGAGGAAACATGGAACAACTAAACGAAAAGTATTGTTGTATAATGCTGACAAAGTAAACCTTACCTTGCCTACTGACTGACTACAGTTTTTCCTTTTCATGCACATGATTCATTGGACGTCGTCGATAGAGTAACGAAATCGTCAACTTCACATTTTGCATGCTTGCATGCATCTGCTATGTGTACAATAAATGCTTTATATAATATTATCTGGAAATACCCTTTTCTCACACGATACCTATTATTCTATTCTATTGACTACGTAAAAATCTCAACTTTGCTACTTGGTCAAAGTGCGCAGCAAAGTGGTTGGGACATAATGCATACGTGAATGCTTTATACGAGTAAACATTAATAATGGTGATTTACCACTGGTAAATATTAACTACCTAAACTGTACCGTTGCTGCAGCTCACTAGAAACTAGCATTTTGCATCAGAATGGAAAGCTTCATTTCTCTCTACATGTAAATATAGTGTTGAATATAAATGACATCCTCTCCTCGCAAGAGACACCGAATCAAACCTTATTTTCGAGTAAATTGCCGTG
>JAHZMZ010000090.1:0-26793 GCA_027743805.1 Lepidocyrtoides sp. E14
CTGGTTGAAAGCAGCGTTTCCTCCAAGTGTTGGGATCAACATTAATTTACACCAAAATGGGGGAAACGATTTTGCCGAGGAATGAACAATTGAGGTGACAGAAATGGTGTGCAAATTGACTTCTTTTAGTGGCTACATCATATTAAAAACAAAATATTTTCTGATGATATTTGAAGTGTTTTATATGCATCTCAAAAACATTGTGTCAATAGTTGAGTTGAGATAGACTTTCACCAGTTTCACCTTCACCCGAACTTGATATGTGGTCAAGTATCCTTGCCAATTCACTCAGCAAAAACACTCAGCAGCAAGAAGTACGACATCAAAGTACCCTGATCCTGATAAGTTCCTAAATGTGGCCCGTGATGTGACTGGCTACTGCTGGAAATCAACGGAATGCACACATTTTCACTAGTACGCCCATCATTGGTTTCTGTATCACACATTTTGAGAGAGAGGACATGAAACATGACATGATATTGAATATACACTGCTCATACTAAACAAGGAAAAAAATGCACGATGTAAGAGTTATGTATTATATATGGAATAGACTAAAACACTCACCAAAAATACTCCACTACAACAATAAATTTCCCACTCTCAAGTAGAAATTCTCAGAGCTCTTGTCACTGAAAAATGTCACTTGGCGTACTTTCTTCCTCTTCTATTGTCTATTTCAAGACTATATTTCTTGTACACGTCTCCTCAATGAAATTCCACACCCTTCACTCCCACAAACCAAAAAAATTCTGACACAAATGCAAGCCTCACCAGTCGCTACCAATCCACTTTAAACTTTCAACAAACCGGAACAACATGAACAAGATCAAGACAAGCGTACGACAACGTAATCCCGAACAAGAAGATCCAATACGATTTTAAAGAAACAAAAGGAAATCAAAGCCAAACAGCGAACCACACAAGAGTGAAAGGTGATGATGATCCCACAAATACAATCCACCACCAAACCAAAAATCGTTTTCTTTTCCAACGGATTCACTGATGAAAACAATATCGTAACATGCTATCCAACATTCTCTTCCTCTCAAACTTTTTTGCTTATCTCTTTCAAAACATCTTCATTCTTTTTGGCTTCACTAACCATTAAAAACCAGCCAACCCCAACAACATCATCACCCTCTCTCTGTCCACCGTACAACCTAATCAGGCTTGTTTTTATTTATATTGCCACCAGATTTAGATTAGATTTTTTACTAAACAATCATTTCATTTTTAATCCAAATTAAAATTATTCACTCTCTGGATTCTGGTGGAATAGTGGTCAGTTTGTTTTTGCTACTTCGAGAGGTGAAGGAATTTTGATGTGTTAAGCTGTTTGCACTATGCTGCTGCTGCATGAATGCATGAAAGATAACAGATTTTTTTTTAACCCTTTCTGCATTTTCCTTCTTCACTTCTATTTTTGCTGTTCTTCTTGCAGGCAGCAGACTCGCCCGTGCCCGTTGTTGTTGTGTTCTCCTCTTTTGATGATAATGATGATGAGGAGAACCCATCTGACTTATTGTTGCGTTTGTGTAACGTACTCTCCTCCGTTGTTCTTCCACTTATACTTCCACTAACAGTAAACTGCTTTGACCATCTTTATATGGAGCGTTTCGTCAATAACTTCCCATTCCCATCATATACCAACAACACATTAATATAGCGTAGCGTATGCTTAAACCTTAACCCAACATAGAAATATTCATATAGCGTAGCAAAAGCATGAAAAATACCTACATGCGAGTAGTGTGCAGTGCAGGTTAGGTAGTAAGTTGTTCAAAATGTAATTTATGATATGTAAGCATTTTTGTCGAAAAGATATTCCCATTTCACACTATCTATTGATATGAATTTAGAAAACATTTATAAGAGTTTTATCAGTTCAGTTTCATTTTTCAAATAGGTATTATCATTTAATCCGTTTTGTGAATAGATCAGAAGTGATCATTGGAGCGGTTATCCGGTCCGATATAAAACCGATGTTATGCATATTCTTTGCCAATATGAAAGAAATGGTCGTCTCGTCATAACGCAACGTAAAAACTCAATTTCATCATGTCGTGTTATGCGAATTGCGAATCCTTTGTATAGGCATTATTCATACGCTCTTGTGGTCATTGCTTTGTAAAAACCCAATGAGCGTAGTTGATACTTTACTTTTTTGCAAGAAAAGATGAATAAATCTAACCTAAGCCTGACCATCATTCATGCGGTTATAGTCGTGTCTGATTTATGTGAATATGTCAAGTGTTTGTCTTTTGTGTCAGCAGAAAAAACAAAGTACAAGAATTTGCTGTCCCTACATTATATGATGATAACGAGACGCGGATAAGGGATGAGAGGTAAAAAAATAAAAACATAGACCATTTTGGTAGAAAAATGGACAGAGAAATAAATACCAACTTTAGATTTCAAAAAAGTTCCTTCAATAACTTATTTTCTTTCTACGCTATTATTATTATTTTTAGATCGCTCGCGCTGTAGTGAACGCCAAAAATACTCTCAATTTATTATTATGATTAATAAATGAGTATCAAAATATTCATCTCGCTTGTTATCCACCCAGATCGGCGATCCTTACATCGTAATAGATTTATATTATTTTCTTGTTAGAAACACATAAATTCACTTTCCATCTTAACGTCTTAACCTCTCTTAATGATGCCTTGAACCTAGACGCTGCGTACCATCAATGTATTTTACAAGATTCAATATAAAGTTTGAAATTTAACAAATTTTCAAAGCATTATAATATGAGTAAATAAATAAATTTTCAAAGCCTCTTGCATGCATCTAAAGACTAAAAAAGAGCCAAAAAAATGGTCACCATTATATAACGAGAGCTAATTTTATTTACCTAAATTTGGTTTCATACCATTTATTCATGCGTGAATAAGTTGTTCACATTTGATTCACAAGAAAAATATGTCTACAACTGCCAGATAGATGGCACGGTATGCAAGTTTCAACCGAGGTAACCAGCAGCGGCTAACGGTATGAAGAATTGAGACTGACTGGGCAGCACAGTCTGTGTGCTGTGTTCTTTGTCTTCTTGTGAGCTTGTGAGAAGTGGCGATTTACACAAAAATTGAGCCAAAACCTTTGTTTGTCACGACAAAACCTTTGTATAAATAATATGTATTTAATTTAAACGTTAAAATTACATAGAATAAAACCAGATATCATTCAATTGAGATAAATGTAAAAACAGCAAAATGCTTGACCAAAAGCAGTAGTAGCAAAACAAGTGTTTTTTAACATTTTCATTTTGAAATTTTATTAACTCTCAATCTACCACACACGAAAACAAAAGAAGGCATAATTTATTAACCAATTTTCATCAAAACCTTGTCCATGGGCATAGTCTTTTAATTTTGGGATGAAACATTATTATTATGGTATTATTGAGGGTGTTTTGTTCGCCATTGTCAATACCAATTTATACTAATGTTGCACCATTATTGGTATGCTACCTCTACTTTTAATTTAATGACATCAAGCCGAAAATTAGTTTTTTTTCTTTGAATGTAATTACGTATATCTAGTGCCATTTTGAAGATGCAGTTCTAACAACAACAGTCCAACGATTACCAGATCGCTGCATTTTACATTTTGTATGTACTTATGTTGCCTAAATGCACGTTTTTCACCTACTTCTACTTACTATAATACATACATACAAGTGTAACGGGGCACGGAATAAATGATTTTATTTTGGCTGCTACAACGAAAAGTGTTATCACAGTTGTCAATGCATGTGAACGCAATTTGCGAGGAAGAGCTTTAGCATCTGTGTAAACCATACGATAGAAAAAAGGTGTTGTTCATCCATGTCTCCAAGAGGGGATAATTTCAGAAATATGTACATACATGCCTCTGTAGACCAAATCAAATCATCGCCATCATTCACCTTCGAGCGTCTAGTATTGTCATTGTTGTTCATGATGATGATGATGAAGGTAAACCAAACCTTACAACTATAATTCACCTGTAATGACCCCTTACCATTATTATGATTATAGAACATGCTACACGAGCACTTTTTCAGAAATCTTAAAGATTACTTGTAGTAACTGGTTACACCACCACCGCGTCGTAAATGTGTACATTCGTGTTCTGAAAGTGAGTAATTTGTAGCCATTTTTAAGGAAAAATTAGAACATTACAATTAAATTAGATTTTACATAGGAGACACTCACTATTTAGACGACTACAGGACGTATAAAATTGTAGCACTAACCTAGAATAATATTTTCATTGTCAGAGCCATTTTTTTATAATTTTCAAAAATCATAGCGCATGCTATGCAGATGTAATAATATGATGAATGGATGAACTTTTCAAATAGGTAATAACTTTTTTTTAACCTACTTTCATACGTAGAGTAACTTGTATTTAGTGCAGGATCATCATTTTTGACTGCATAATTTATTCTCAAAGCTAAAATTACCTGGGACAGTTTCCATATCTTAAGATACACTGCAGAAGACACAAAATTGTCCATATTCGTAGAATTTGGAATAGATCATTAAAATGTAGGCACTTATGTTAATGACGGTAAGCGTCACATGCATCTCAGTAGCCACATACGCAAAAGAAATGATTGTGCAATTTAGACCAATATGCTTTGTAAATGACTTTTTTAAGACGAGTCTAGCATTAAAAGTAACTACACTGTATACCACACCGAACGGCAGCATTTACTTCATTTCAGAAAGAAAAACAAGGTTAAACGTGAGAGATCATGGTAGTTTGGCAGAAAATCGAGTAAACTAATAAAAATTATCAGGATTCACAAATAGAACCTAGTGATTGCAAAGTACACTAAACATTTTTAGTGAGCGACAGTAAAAAATACAGTGGGGCATCTCGCATACCAATTTTGTCTAAAGTGGGTTAAATGGAACTGATGAAAGTTGGCTCGACGCTGCTGCACTATTAAATATACTGACATTGTTACTTGAGCTTTAAAAACATAAATAGAAACATTTTTCAGTTTGAACTTCAGGTAGACAATTTTGAAACGTACAAAATAGCAACATGACTTATATCACTAAGAAAAAAATGTGTTGTAAGTGGAATTCCTATAATTACAGTAGAAATACTTTGCATTCTCTGTTCTCAGATTCAAGCAAAAATGATAATTTTATTGGACATTCAAGGAAAAAAATAAGGGATCCATGCCATGCTGTAGTATGCATAATAAGGGTGTAAAAGTTCTAAAATGTAAATGAACATTAAAAATAAAACAGTTACTTGAGCTTTAAAAACATAAATAGAAACATTTTTCAGTTTGAACTTCAGGTAGACAATTTTGAAACGTACAAAATAGCAACATGACTTAATCACTAGGAAAAAAATGTGTTGTAAGTGGAATTACAGTAGTAGAAATACTTTGCATTCTCTTTTCTCAGATTCAAGCAAAAATGATAATTTTATTGACATTCAAGGAAAAAAATAAGGGATCCATGCCATGCTGTAGTATGCATAATAAGGGTGTAAAAAGTTCTAAAATGTAAATGAACATTAAAAATAAAACGATTATATCTAACCACCACTAAGTTTTTACCTTTTAAGTGGGTAGATGTTGTGTGATTTGATTACACAATGTGTAATACATACATACATACATACATGCACCTGTGCGTGAGTTCTTAAAATAAAATATGCTAATCAGTGTCAGTAAAATATTTTAACATATTGGACGTTTTTTTTTCCTTTTTCCAGTCAAGGTGGGCTGCTCAGGTCTCAATCGCCCACATTCTAGACCAAATAACACGTACTTTCTACCAAGTTTTGTTGTCCTTGAGCTTTTGTAATCCTTTAGATTGAACAACAAGACAAGGACACAGTACAACCCATCTTACACAGATTTCAATTTCCAATTAAGATTATTCCAAGTATTACAATCTGCTGAAACAACAACATACCAAATCGGGGGAGCTGCAGCATCATATAATCTTGATTGTGAGAGAACATGTGATGCAATAATTATCGCATTCAGCATTTGTATTTCCGCGATCAATTACGCACACGCATTTCTAAGATTGATACTCCAGAGTGAATTCAATAGTTTTGTTGCATTTTTATGCAAATCTTTACTATGACTTTGGCAAATAGTGCTTATCGAATTTTCGAGCATGAGATTGATAGAAAAACAAAGAGTACCTAAATAAATACAATTCTACAAGCGAGAACACCGAACAAACTACAGGCTATCCCAATGCATTCCATCTGAATTCAACATTAGCACGTCCGACACCCAACCCATTATTTCGCATAGACGCAGGCCAAGGGCTTTGTTTGCATAATATGTTTTACATATGTCAGCAGCAGAAATGGTAAGCACTTGGTCATCAAACACCCTGCCCCATAAACGGCAATCAACAATTTACACCTTTGAAAACGAGACACGTTTCTAATCCCTGCATAACTAAAACCTGGATATATATCGTTCAAAAACTCAACTCTTCTTGCAGAAATAGAACGAAACACCCAACAGAACAGGTTGTTCCTGTTTCGATTCATAAAAACAAGCACAATACCTACAATATGCGTGGGTGGATAACTACATGAATGACTACTATTGAACTACCTAAATAATTTTTTTTACCATGCAATGCTGTTTACTTGGTTTACGTTAAACCACCAAAAAAAGTAACTTTATGCTCCTGAAGAAAACCGGTTAGCTGAAAACACCGGTTAGCCAAAAAACTACCTGCTCGGTCTGCAAAAAAATCATGCATGTCACTACTCTGTACAAAAAAATAGCCTACATTCGTCAGGGAACACTAAAAACCTTGAAGATTTAATGAATCTGTGTGGCACCAAAAGTAAGCCGTGATAGAAGCAAGGATTATTAGAAATGTTCTATTAGAACGACACCTTTGACTTCACACAGCTTCATTGTGATTCATTAGGCATTGTCCACCTTTTCAGTAATTGATTGACTAATCATCTTGCCTTCAAATTATAACGCCATTCCCATACACACAAATACGTAAACATATTTTTGCAATTAGACAGTATGGTACAGTGGAAGTTGGAAATCTGTATTGACATTGGTCGGTATGCAAGCGGTTGGTCTATTTTTTCATTTTTCAAGTTGACTTTTGAAATCAGGCATTAAGCCAAACCTACATAATATACCTGTATACATACACAAATGATACAGGCCATTGGTACATACCTATATATGCCTACTTATGTTTACTGAATTGGTTTTAAATAAATCTACAAACATTTTTTTAAAATTTTCAAGTGTACAGTACAATTCATGTAATTAAAAAACAGCTTGATCATTAGAATTCAGGATGAAGAGAAGGAATGAGGCGATGAGGCATGATCACGAAAATTTATAACTTTTGAAGCCAACGGTTCTAGATAAGATCCGAAACCTAAGGAATAGAATGGATTGGAAAAGAAAAAACTCGAATTTTCTAGCTGAGTAGCGATGGAACAAGTGCGTGTAGTTTTGAACAAAGGACCATGTAAGTAGCTATCACGGTTTTGTTTGTCGTGTGTAGTATGTGCCCATCGATAGGCACTAATAGGCATTAAGTAACAAGCAACCCTTTTATCAGATTGGAGTGCTGTTGTTGTGGTATAGATGAACATACCACCACCTTACATAATAAAATAGTATAGTAATATGCAATGCAATGCCAAATGCCAATAGATAGTACTACAAGTGTAGTAATGCAAAAGTATTTACAATAAGGAACATTTAAACGTAACGGTTGTACAAAACACAGTTTTCGCTCGGATGTGCTTTGTCTGAATTTGGCATGTTTGACATTGAAAAAAAAAATCTGCTTAGCTAAAGGAGATGGAAAAACTGCTATCAACCACATCATCGTCGGCCATCAACTCTTGTTGATAGCACATCATCATCATCAGCGACAAATGCACATGCCATTCCTTTTATACACTCTCTTCTCTTCACAACAAAAATGTTATGCGAAACTTTGCAAAATTATGGCCACCTATTTCGATGAAATTTTGCTGTTTTACCATCTTTGTTTACTTGCAAACTGACATTTTATTGGTAATTTGCACTTTGTACTTTTTCTTTATGTTTACATCGCCTCTCCTACAAATTTGCCCTTCGCACATGACTTGAAGATAACAGGATGGATGGATGCTACCTTCAGCACAGAGAGATGACTAGCAAACCATCACGATAATGCAACAATATAAGGGTTTCTTCTTCTCATTCTTGGGATGGACAATGGCATTGAATTTTTCTTACATACTTGCTTACTTTGAATAGTTCATGGCACAGTTTCCACCAGCGTTGTTTACATTTTTTAAACATAATTTTGCTTTGTTCATGTGAAACATGAGTATGACGCTTGTATACCATTAACTATGAAATTCTCAGTGTATTTTAAAGCGACATATTTTTGTAAATTTGCGAATATTGCAAAAATTGTACATGGCATAGACTACAAAGTTGCATGTACCATTATTGTAACGTAATTACATAAGTTTTAGCTGAACATAATATAATATAATCAGTTCCATATTTTACTTTTACATATTATGTGCATATGAAAGTGCAAATGCACAATAAAAAATACACTCAGACTGATGAATGATATGCAAAATTTTGCCGTGAATGAATTTGTACGGGAATTCAATTCCGTTTTGGCTTATTGTATATATGATAGAAAATATTCGAGAGCATGTAATACATTTTTTTACCCAGTATGAGTGAGCACAATTTGCCATTCTCCGCTTACTTTTGCTGTTTGTATCAGCGATAATATAAAGCTCCCCTCTTATTTTTGTTTCTCTAGCTGTCTGTGCCGAATACATGTTATGCATACCTTTTTAGTTCTGCTATTCTGAATCCTAAATCGTATTTTTAATAGCAATAAAAAATGAAACCATATACCACTGCTCCGCCGTACTACTCGCATCCACATCAAAATGGATCACCTCCACTAAATACATGTAGTAACCGCGTCCGTCCATATATCGACTTGTACAAATACACCTACATTTTTTGCAACTACATGTATATGCAGAATCTTATGACTACTCAAAGGATTACATATGATTATCTTCCGTCTTAATATAGCCTTATTTGCAACAACAGCTGCTGTTTCGTACTTCTACCTGCTTCAGTTCACTGAGTCTCTTCTCGTCTGGTCTGGTGAATCTGATTCTCAATGAAGATGCTGTTTGTTTCTACAATTTAGCCGAAGTTAGCTGTAAAAAAGCAGTTATAGCTTGGTCTAGTCTGTGTGCACGTTAAAATTTTTTTGCCGTAGTTTGCAATTCGCATTGGTCTGTAAAACAAAAGGAGAAGGGAGAATTAGTCTAGGGCTAAGTAGTCTTATAGAACTGACGACTGTTCTACAAAACTTTTGTGCGCTGTTCTTCTCACAAAACGTAACATAAAGCAGATCAAGCCAGTGTCAGTGTCCGTCACGCTGTAGCAATTTTTGGAAGACCTGCTTGGTAAAAAAAAGCATTTTTTTCGCTAATAACACGGACAATCTTTTAAACTTCCTGCATGGTAAGTAAACAAGCCAGTTTATTATTATGTCATAAGAAGTAAATAGCAGTACATAAAAAGTTGATAATGTGATATGTTGCACGGAACCAACTCGGAAATGCATGGCCGCTAAAGCACATAAAATGTATCATATCATTATGTATCTCTCTATACTAAGGTCATGATAATCGTAGATAGAAGATTAGCATATAGTGTCCACGTGTGCGCAAGGATGAAAACAATAATTTATTATCTAGCAGTATTTTATCATCATCGTCAGCTAGGTAGCAAGAAGGAGCGTTGTTGATTGTGTAGTTTGTGGTTATTTATTGGCCTTCCATCCAGAAAAGAAACATGTTTGGCTCATTTAATCGATACAATTTGTATGCAAAGTAAGACGTTCGTTTTGACGTGTGCGACTTTCTAAATCATATACATCCACAACGTGATTTAATACAATAGGATAGTGTGTGAGGAAGAGTGGAGGTTATAAGTGCTCCGTGAGTTTATTTTTTTGCCTTTTTGTTTATCCTCTGGAAACGACCAGAAATAATTAAAAGTATGCACTGTGAATTTATTAAGTGTAAGGTAAACTGGTAAGAGTGTGGAGCTAGTGCTGCGGAGAAGTGATAACCCTCTTCTGTGGAAATAAATGGTTAGTAGATATTTTTTTTTGTTTTGTTTTTGCTTTTAATAAAGGTACATGCCATCGTTTTATGTTTTATGTGTCCGTTCTATAGGCAAAGTTAAAGTTTTCTTTGTATGTAGTTATGTTGCTTGTAAAATTCTTTTAAAATGCATGGCAGTTTCCAGTTTCCTTCCTGAATTAGTCATCACTCATCATCATCATATAAAACAAAAACATAGTTTGTTGTATTTATTTACAATAATAATAATAATAACCTGTCAATCATGAAAAGTTGTAAATATTTCCGTATTGTTAATTAAGAGCAGCGAGAAAGAAGAAAAAAAAAAGATAGGAGTTGCAGGAGCATTAGCGTATTGGCATTGTATGTATGTATGTATATATAATATAGTGCCTGTCTACGTGGAATGGAACTGATTGATGCAGCAATGGCGATTTTTTGTGTGTGTCTCTCTGTCTGAGACAAATTTAATTACAGAAAATATAAAATTCGAAACATCATTTTCTCAGCTTGTCTAACAAGATATGAAAGTATGTAAATGCAATAAAAAGTGAGAAAATTGATTGCATTGTGTGTCGAGGGCATGCCTACAATAATAAGCAATAATTGCATACTGACAAATGGACTTAAAAATTTTATTAGCGGAGGTGTGTGCAGTTAGATGCAATTGTTATTTGATGTTGACGATATGACATTACAGCGCAGTAGTAGGGGAAGAATGGAATGAAAGGAAAAGTATTTACCACCATCATCCTCATTATTACAGAAACAATGTAAGAAAAATGAACTTGTTACACAGGATAGCACTTATTGACAAGAGAGTGGGTAGTACTCACTGGGTATTCAAACGTAAGGATGATACTCACAGAAAGCAATCAAACAAGGTTTAGAAGGTTTTTTTTTGAAGTAAGTGATTATGCGAATAATCATCCGTAGTAGTGTAACAAGTGACTTCAACCACCACCATTACTGATTACACTACTATGCGCATTATCATTATTAAATTACCTACAAATAACCTTCAACTTTGCATTGATGTGATGATTGCATTGGTGGCGGTTACTCTATTCTTTCTTTTTTTATATACCTATATCCTTCTAAAACCATATAACATACCACTAACCCAGTCGCCTCACCTTTGCTGCTTGCTACGTGCTTCCACGACACGACGACATAATATTCGATTCTATCAAAGAAATGATTGTTTTTCTTTATAACATAATATGGTATACCATGTTGATAACGATTATTATTATTATTATGTTTTTGGACTTGCTGAGTTTTTGCTCAAATGAAATGCATTGCAAGCATTAATGTGGCAGGTAAAAAAACACTGTAGTATTATACAGTAGACCTGTAAATAAATATACACAAACTTGAAAAGAGTTAGCTGTAACAAATTAAAATCAGCTATTGACATTCAGGCAAATGAAAAGAAAAACTGGTTTTCCTTAGATAGAGTAAGAAAATTCCCTTTTAGTTTTGCATATAGGTAAGTTTATCATCATCATCGTCATCATCATCATCATGTTATACTAATCATGCGTGAATACATATTGTTGTTGTTATTTTTGTTTTTCGTTGTGTGTGATCAGTATTTTGTTTTATAAAGTTCCTTGCTGGTGTGCCAAACTTCTGGTGCAGCAGCAGCGGTAACAACAGTGTTGTGTAACTTTCTCTTCATTTTTTGGTTCCGCATTAACCTTCAGTTCTCTATCCGTCAAAAATATACTTTTGTATGCAGTATAATATTTGCCATTTTTGATTTTTTTGTGCAACGTTTGTTGTTTATCTGATTGTGACATTATCATGTAAAGAAGTTTATACAACAGTTGAAATTTTAGCAAGTGTACGAGGTGAGGACGGTGAATTCATGGAATCGTGTATTTCGTTTTTACATATGTATTTACGTCAGGAAGAAAACAAGGAAACTCACAGTGCAAATTTTAGTTTTAAACTGTTTGCATAAAATTGCATTTTTTTGATTGTGATTGGAGTTTTTTCTTGTTTCTATTCACCGGTTCAATTTACCAGTTTCATCATTGCGTGAACCATGTAAGGTAAAATGTAGCTTAGTGTGTGTATTTTAAATTTAATCAACTGACTGACTAATTATAAAATTAAGCCTTAGAATGTGCACAATGTCAGTATTTGTACAAGGGAAATATTTTCTGTTGGGGTTTAATACGACTGTCTGTGGTTGTATAATGAAAAGGAACACATCAAATAGTAAAATATTCATGCTGTACAGCATTCAAAATTGAAGTTTACGTATCAGCTTTTTATCATCAATAAATTTCAAATTGGCACATTCTAACGATGACTAATTTCAAGTTATTTGTCTTGTGTTTTCAAAAAAAATCCATTTTTTTTTAGTTATTTGGATGGCTAGTGGTCATAAATTTGTAAATAAAAACATTAATTTCTGCACTAGTCAGTGTAAACGAACCCGCTGTGAAGCAGCTACAAGTATGTAGCTGAATCGTTAATAATTTGCTGAACGATTTACATTTATTTACCACGGATTGAGTGACACAAAAGAATATGCTGGGTGATGTTAAATAAACAGCCCGTTTTACCCGTTAGCATTTCGAAATCTTTCTTTACCCCTGGATGCGGTACGTTTTAACTACGCATTTCCGTCCAGCAATTTTCGAAAATGAGATTTTGAGACTCACAAAGTCATTGCTGTCCAGCATTGAGCTTTGGTCTATGACTCACAAACTGCAGCCGAACGCCTGTATGAACTAGACTGATAGGCAGCCTTAATCACTTAAAGAGTGTACAGTGCTTCCGAGGGAATCACCCGGTAGACAAACAGACAAACCTGAGTCAATTCTATCTTTAATCTTTCTTTGCCCTGAGCTACAAAGTAATAAAATAAAAATGTAAACTTACTCATTTGATTTCTGATGAGTGGTTTCGTGACCAGGGTCAGAAGGAAAGTCAAATGAGCAACTAATCATCAATGTAGAAGAGAAAAGCCAATGATGGTGGAATGTATGTTTTGTTGAGGTTGGACAATAAACTGCAGTTGTAGTTGTATGTTGTGATCTTGTGAAAATATCGTGAGAAAGTTGTGTCTTGATTTCACATCCGATACAAAAGGTAAACACGGCAATAAAGCCTACTCATGACACATGCATAACCTATATTTAGGTACACAGACAGAATAGCTATTAAAAATACGAAAGGTGCTAATAATAGTTTTTTATACATTTTATTAGCCAAACTAGTACAAGTTACTGTTTTAAAAGTGTACGTAAAAGTTTTTTTATTATAAATAAACGCATGGACTCATGAGCAGTGAAGCAAACAATTTGTATGCTGCCTACACTAACTTAATTAATGAATGGAACGTTTTGTACCTTGCCGTTGTTGGGTTGTAAAAAAATGTTTTTTTTTTTTTTTTTTTTTTTGCTGTAGTATATTTGTTTTTAAGGAAATGGTAAAAAAAATGTTGTGTTGTGATACATAATTAACCTTCTTGTATGGAATATGGAACGTTCCCAATGACATAATCATCAGTTAGAATGCCATATCGTTAAGTCTGGAAGCAATCATACCTATTTTTACGCTGTTTGTTGAAACAGCAACTGTATGTAGGTAGGTATGTGCATGCCATGTAAAACAAACTCGAATCATTAAAATCATAAGAGTAGTAGTAATAAGAAGAAACAAGACATTTGATAAGACGTCAAAAATTGAACATAATATGCATATAAAAAATTGTAGAATATTAGAAAAGTAAAAGTTGGCATTTAACATACAGGCAGGTAAATCTAGCTTGGTTTATAATTCATTTAAAATTTAGGTTCTGATAGTAACTGATAGCCATTTTTGTAAACTCGGAGGGGCAACGTAGGCAGGATAAACTGCTGTGCTCGTATTCTCAGGAACTAAATTTACGGCATACGATATTGTACTTACTCACACGCACTCCTTCTTCTTACTGTTATTTGGCTATTAGTAGCGAAAGTTATGTGGCTTGAGAAGGAGGATTAGTGGGTTAGATAGATGGCCATAATATTCATTTCCACTTCCGTTTACAGTTCTTGTTCTTAAAAATTTTCACATTTTTGTTTCGCATTTTGGCCACTTGTGAAAACAAGGTACATTATCATCATCATGGTGGAAAATGCCCCCTCTTCGTTTACCACGGTATTTCAGAGAGCGCCAGATGTCTGTCGAATTCTGTAAACCGTGCCGTGAAGTGAAGCATCTTGACCAGTTTTACAGCTTTAAAAGTAACACTCTTCGTAATTTGAATTAAAGCGAGTGCATTAAACTCAAAAAAAACAAAGAAATATGAATGCATAAATTATGTTTTTTTTATGTGGCAAAAGTACATGCCATAATTATTTAAGCATTGTTAACATCCGTAATCTATACGTATATCCTTACTCGATATCCGTAATCCGCAATTGGATTGGATTTTTGTTTCATGTGGTTGTATGTCTGTAGATACTCTAGTTACTATTAGACCAAAATGTTTCTCCTATTATACAAAATGCATACAAGAACAATGCAAAATTTTTAATAAATGATGTCGATACATTATTTTCGTCCGTTCTTAGTGATCCTGAATATCCTGATCCTTAACAAACAGGATACCCATTTTATAGGTAGGTTGTTGTAGTAGTAGGCAGATAAGTACTATTACGTGTTTGTGTGCAGTAAAGCATGTAAAAAAAGGAGGAAGCAGCTTGCGTGGTCGTGGTCAGGCAATGAATATTTCGTGTAGTCACTTTATCACTTGACCATTTTTTTCTTTCTTTTCTTATCGTTAGTTATGCCCATGATTTTGATGGGGCGGCTTAATGACGATTTTCATTGATGTGCAAAGTGACGACAGCAATTGTCGGATTCGAAATTTATATAGTTCAATTGTTAAATATCCTATACTAAATTCAAATTGCTGTCTTTGCCACGTGCATTAAAAAATGGTTAGAAAGCTTTTGTCTTTTAGTTAATAACTTTTCAACACGCTGTCTTATTTTGTCTGCACCAAAAGCCTTTTATGATTAGGTCATAGACTAACAATATTATATTATAATATTTTATAGTGTAGGTTTTTAGTTTAGTTGCGGGTCTTAAAATTCATAAACAAATACTCAGACAATCTTCATAATCTTCAAAATTAAATTGCATCATCACTCCTCATCCTGTATCCTGTTGTTGTAATTTGTAAATATACATTAATAATCAATCAGCATATTTAAGCATTAAATTGAAAGGACAATGAAAAGTGCGGTATGCAGTGTTTATCGATTGCAGAATATTTCATCCTTTTGTTTATCATCAGTTGACACTTCCTGTGTTCGATTTTTATGTATTTGTGTTTGTGTTGTGCAATGAGATTTAAACAAAGTTATCATTGAACTGTGCTTCTGACATTCATACTTGGACGCTAAATTGTGTACTACATACTTGGGTTTTGATTTTTGATATCGCTGCGTGATTTAATAAGTTCTACATACAAATGAAAATTCCACTTTGCCCCAAAAGCAGAAATATTACCTGTCAAAAATAAGCCTGTAATGATATATGGTGCTGTTCTACTCAACTAGACAAGCTTGATTGTGGCATGGAATTTTAATACCTATTTGGTAAACGACTCGTGATAGTAGATAAATACTAATAATAATGAAGTTGGATAGGCAAGTCAAGCCACATAATATGAACAATATGAAGCATTTGGCTTAGTTGTACTCGTCTATATGTCAGTCAGCAGAACTAGCGAGTCAGAACGTATGTATTCCACTTTTTTGCATTTTTTTGGTAACGCAAAGCTAAGCATTGGACAAACAAGATGTCTAGTGAATTACAGGGCGTAGGCATTTCCTGGAAATCCATTTTTTAACATTAAATGCATGCTTGTATGGTTTTCATAATTATTCCAAGTAAGAAAGAGAATGCATGAAAATGATAGTTGAAATAGTTGAATGAAAGGGAGTAACAAAGTATGAATAGGGTGTACTAAATTTAATTGTTACCTATATTTATATGTATATAGTGCCGGTCGGCCAAGATTTATGGTCTGATTGGTGGTTTCTGGACAGGTATGATTTTTGATATGAATAAAATATTTGGCAACGTGAACACAGGTTAATTAAACAAAAATATTCGAAATGAGACATACGCCTAGCCGGGCTGTGCTGTGTGTTTGCAATTTTGTCCACGTGAAGAAAACCACTGTCAGTTTGAACTCTCCGGCTTGTAGCCGTCGGCTTCCACCTAACTGTAAGTATTCCAGGCATTGCATCAAGTAGTTAATGATCTGGGATAAATATACAAATATCGTGATGACCAACAACATGGAAGTCTACCGTCTTATATAATCGTTGTTTGCTCATGTTGTGAATTGTCAAGTTAAAATGATACGACATGACATGCGACATGCACATACTGCATGCATGGAATCTTTTCGTTAATCTGTGGAGTCAAAGAAAATACTACAGCTTTTTAATCTTTTCCAGTTTTCCAGCGGCGGATGATACAAGGAATACATTTTTTTTTCTTGGCAATGGTCAGTGGTCAGGTCAATGATCATGCACAGATCAGACATAAATACCTACGCCTATTATACATGCATGGTTAATTGAATATAACTATTCACACAGCAAAAGTATATTAATACGTCATTAACTAATAAATGTGTCAGGTCTCAGGCACGAAAACTTCTTCGTCTTCGACTCATATCTTCATTTTTATGAAAAAATAAATAAAAATCAGAGCCTGGTTTGGTCGTAACTACTTTTCTTATCTTATTTTGTGATGTTTGTACAATTATGCATGTTCACATAGACAGCAACTCATAGTTAATTCAAAACTTGGTAAAATGATCCTTGTACTTTTTAATATTTTTGTCAATAAGAATTTAAGAAGTCACTGTCAACAGGTCATCAAAATAGCCACTGGATAGCACAGCGTAGTTGTTGGAAGCGCATTGTGCAACTTACATAGTCACGGTATTTATTTCAGTTATGTTATGTTATGATCAACTGACTGACAGACGACAGACTACTGGATTTCTTATTAGAAATTAGTTCAGACCCCTAATTAGAAATATACCTTTGAAAGTAAATTAATTTACAAGATAATTGGGTAAATAGTATCATTGATAGAAACTGTATAACTACATACATACATAAATCGCATGACATAGAAAGTTGTAGATAATTATTATCGTAATAATAATGGTAGTTTACGTATCCTCAATCAATCAACCTCAATCTTGGTTAAAACATCTTGATAACTTGCATATAATGTCTACAGCGAACCATATTATATAATTTTATAAAATCGATTAAGAAGAACTAGTGTTTTTCCTAAAAAGTCATTGTCAGCACAAGTGTTTAAACTGGAAGCAAAATCAGATCATTCAATTTTAAATATTTGGAAACCAGTAGTAGTTTTATGATAATTGTGTCAAATGTAAAATAAATTAGCACAAAGACCAATTTCACTGACAATTTTTGAAAGCTACCATACACACTGCGTTTTTTTTTACATCCATCATCCACCATGCATAATCATTTATGCGTGTTTGCATGCAATATTGCATGTTGGTAATGGACTACTAGCCTCTGATCACATCGTTAGTACTGATTTGTTCTGTTCTAAAGACAAACTGATCGCCACCGTAATAATATGTAATAATAATTCTAGGTAGGTAGCTGGTTTGTAGGTTTTGTCTTTGTAGCGTGTTGCTGAGCTCTGAACTATTGATCTTTTGCAGGCCACTTTGTTGCCACTTGTCTCATTCCCTATCATCATTCGTTACTATTGCCATTCATTTGATATTAGCATACGTTAAAGATGTAAGCAGTAGCATTAAATTAGTATGCAAATTATATGTGTAAGCAATGTGGGGTGGTATACGATTGGCGTTTTAGTGCTGTATTTGTCAAGTGAATTAGGCAAAAAGAGAAGTTTTCTTATTTCATGAGAATTATTGCTGTTTTATTTCAGCTCGATGAGATTTAGTCGCAAATCTACCGCTCATCTCTTTGGATAAACGCTCATGGATCTCGTTTGACGTTGTTCTTACGAATTGAATGTAAAGGGAACTTTTCAACTGTCAACGACCAATCGACGGGAATTTCTGGTAAAAGTATCATCGATTCAATTATGACTCAAATATTTAGTTGCAACTGTCGCACAGTTTCCTGTGTAGCATTGTTAAAGTATGTGGTTTAGTTTAGTAACCGTAAAAGGTTGTGAAATATGTAGTTCATGCTGAATTTTCTAATCACAAAATATTTTCACTTTTTTCCAATGAAAAGAAAGTAAGGATGCCGACTCAACCAATGGCGAAGAAAGTGCCGTGTGAATGTCGCCGTACTCCTAAAGAAATGGTGTGCGACGAGTGTCTACGGAGAGAGTGTAAAAACAAAAAATACATTTGAAATAAAACAAAAGACAATCTCAATAATGGCGAGTATAAGTAACGGCATGACACCGACTTTTTGTCTTTTTATAGGCTTTGAGTGGCAATGGGAAAAAGATGGAACCGGCTCTACGACAGTCGTCTTCGATAACAATGACAGGGATGTCATCTTTAATCCTGGATTTAGCGTTGGTACAGCAGCAATTCGTGGCACGCAACCATTGAAGCCAGGATGTCATCATTATTGGGAAATTGAAATGAGCACCGAAGTTTATGGAACTGATATGGTAAGTTACTCATGCATGATGATGATATGCTTGCATGTATCAAGTAGGTTTCAGTTTGTCTTGTAAAGTATCCAAGTATCATTTAAATAAGGACCATTCTTCCTATGGAATAAAAAACCTTAACCTCAAACCTTCCTTGGAGCTACTAAAGTACAAGCAATAACTTGCGGGGTAGAATAATAAAAAAATATAGGTGCAGACAGGTTTTACATTTTAAGTGCTTTAGCTACTTGCTAATCTGATAACTGCGTGCTTGAGAATTGCGCAGTTTATGTTTTACATCCATTAAATTTATCTATTTCGCTCTCATCCATGTAAAGGTCATTGAACGAGAGGAAGAATGGTCATAAGTTACTGTTACTTTTATGACTACTATATATCAGAAGTCT
Organism: Lepidocyrtoides sp. E14; assembly: GCA_027743805.1. Classification (NCBI taxonomy): domain Eukaryota; kingdom Metazoa; phylum Arthropoda; class Collembola; order Entomobryomorpha; family Entomobryidae; genus Lepidocyrtoides; species Lepidocyrtoides sp. E14. The sequence goes on from JAHZMZ010000090.1 coordinate 19,227, forward strand.
TTAGTACACACAGCTACCGGCAAATTACCGACAAAATTCATTCGAATGTCTTGTTTTCCTCATGTTTTAAACTGTACTACTGTTTTGCAGCAATTACCAGCTTGACCTTCGATGGTTCTACAAAATGTTTTTTCTCATATTATTTTGTTTAGATGATTGGAGTCGGGACTGAAAAGACTGATTTGCGGAAATACTCTCATAACTTTGTCAGCTTTCTTGGCATAGATGAACACTCGTGGGGTATTTCGTACTCGGGCGAGAAAAAGCATAGTGGGCAATCAAAACAATATTCAAAACCATTCGGTCAAAATTCAATAATAGGGGTACATCTGGATCTATGGGCTGGCACTTTGGAATTTTATATTGACAGGAAACCCTTGGGTGCGTCAATTGTCAAAATCAAACATGCCAGTAGATATATATATATATAATGAATGTAGTGTATGATAATTTTTTTCATCTTTGTAAAATTCAGGTCTGGCATTTCAAGGTCTACGTGACAAAGTCTTGTATCCTATGATTGCTAGTACTGCGGCAAGAAGTGGAATGAACTTGATATTTTGCCGTTCCTATCCACAATCCTTGCAGCTACAAACAATGCTGGCGATAAGCAAGAATTTACTGCCTCCATTCGACAATGCTTCGCTGTTCAACGTTCTTGAATTGCCCCCAGGGCTTAAATCATGGATGAAAAGTAATTACTGGTGGATTGTGTCGTGCCGTGATCGTGACAGAAAACGTGAAGAAGTACTGAACAATCGTTTCAAATGTGACAAAGAATTCCGTAAGCAGCTGCCAAGGAGTACTTCTGATGAAACTGAAGATAGATTCGAAAGTGAAAGTGACGATGAATTTGAAGCGATTATTCCGGAATTCCGTTTGGAAAGCTCCTCAAGACGTCAAGCACGACGACGGCTACCTCAACAATGCTCTCAAGCTGCTGAAGAGGAAGGAAGTGGTGGAACTACCTGTATGCAATTTCTCGCAGCAACAAGTTCCCGAGCGCACTTTCTGGGAAGAGTCAGTCCAATTTTTGTTGGAATGCCTGAAGGTGGATTTTCGAGTGTATCCAATTTAGGTTCCGCAAGTACCGCCAGCTGTGCAACCGTAACGGTACCATCTTCAAGTCAGTCAAATAAGCCTGTGGTCAGAAGTCGAAGTGCGCCTTCACAACCAAATTCATCAACCTCAGTTGCATCAGCATCCCGACAACTACGACTGCCGTCTTCTTCAGATGACGAGGAAGATAACTCAAACAGCAGTGCAACTCACTCTGCACGGAAAGAACCTAAAAGACTTCGACTTACAAGCTCGATTGACGGTGGGGAAGACAAGGAAAGTAAACCACCACAAGATGATTGAAATGCAGTCATGTTACATAATCAAGTTAAACTATTAAATACGTATTGAGTCGGAGTCTTGTAACTGAAACGGAACTTGGAGAAGTTGATCTGACTTACTTTATTGCCTTACATTTCAGTTTTCCATAATATCGTGGTGAGTGGAATAGTTTATAATGAAATACGTGATGATTGCACTTTGCACTTTACCATGAAATTGTTTTGTTCTAATGTTGCTAATATGTATGTAGTGAATGATACGTTCAGATTACAAACAAAATATTTGATTAAAAAAACAACTCATGAGTGAAATGTAAACCGGACACATTTCTGTCATGTTAGTTCTTGTTAAAAATTAAGCGTGTTTTCACTAGCACCGAGTAATGATGCGTATAAATGTGTTAAACTGCTAGTGTAATAATATGCATTCGATAAATTCTGAAATGCATACAAAGACATGTAAATACATCGAAATGCTTTGAAATTTCTACCAGGCGTATATTGCCCATGCGTCGAGTTATAAAAATTAAATTGTAACCCTTTTAACGTGATATTGGTGCATGTAGTTTAAGAAGTCCAAAAAACCAACCCAAGTTGGCTAAAATGCTTGTAGTACAGTAGTAATTAATTTAAACGTAACGGAAGTATTTATGTTATGTTATACAATAGAATCATAGGTATACAATATTACAGAAATCTAACAAGTAGAGATGAAGCAACATAATGCACTAAATGTAACTGAATCTAGTGATTATATTATTATCTACCACACGTACACTTGAAGTAGAATCGTTAAGTATAATATTGTTGAATAATATTTACAAAACTAAAGAAATTACATAAATGTTTAACCAAGTCTTGAAAAAATGAAGACAAATTAATAAAGTTACAAATGTTGGGTGGTGCTAAATCAAATTATTTTATATCCAATCAATAGCATAAAACTTATGCACGTTACTAAATTAGTAATTCTTGATAAAATTACACAAACGATTCATCAAATGTTAAAAGTTTCATAACAGATGTTAAAACTTGCAATGATTTTTATGGAGCTAACACGAGAAATATCATATCATTAAAATTTTGTCTTTTGAAGGCAAACGAAACTCTCCAGTCTTCATATTATGTCATAACTCCACAAACAAAGGGATATGTATTCACAACAAACTTCCTGATGACTCAAACTAAGCTGGTTCGTTAAGATTTTTCTTTGAGATTATTCCTTTATTGGGCGAGACTCAAAAGTGCTGAAAGTCCGCTATCAGTCCATTTTTGCTCCATTTGTTTTGGTGTCAACGATGGTCCTTGATCAGCACAGTCCATAGGGTCAGGTAGGTCCCCAGATGGAACGTCAGCCTGCCAAATTAAAAAAGGCCAATTTAAACCGTGTATAATTAGGTGTGTTTAAAATACATGGTAATTATTATTCCAGTCACAAACCTCTCCGGGAGGGAGCGTTTCCTGTCTCCATCGATTATCAATTAAATTGGCGCGATACCAGTCCAATATAACTTGTGAATCCATATTCTTCACGGATTTTTTTAAAATACAAAAATTTTACAAATTGCAAAAAGGGCAGAAAAATTTTAACGGCAAAACAATCATCAACCAAGGACCCTACAATGAAATGGCAGTTGACGTATAGAAGACTGTACTACTCACTACTGTACTATATGTAGGAAGGAACCAAAAACAGATGGCAAAATGACAAAACTTGAAGGGAAAAAATATATGGAATGGTGCTTCCTTGTGTTGCTTGAATGCTTTTTTGCATGCACTATAAATCCTGATGGGGCAAATAAAAGCACCAAAACATTTGCGGCACCACTGTTCTGAAAGCATTTTCGACTTCACACATGGGCTACTAACAGAATGACAGTGACAACGACAAGTCAGGTCTGATAAACGGAGGAGAACCTATTTTTATACAGTGACAGAGCCAAGTACAATCGTTTTTCGAACCTCATTTATTCCCATCACTAGAGACTAGTCACTTCAGAAACAATCGTGTATGCTACAATGGAGTTGAAACGCCCGAATATCGTGGAGGTCAGCGTTACCCCTGCCTCTATGGCTGACGAGGTGAAAGTTTTGGAAGCCAGATTAACCACATTAAGTTTGGAGGTAGAGAAAGTAGCTGATGATGACAAGGAACCAACAATAGGTGTAGCACTTGCTGTGATTCAAAACGACATAAGAACTTCGTATGTATTACTTAATACTGAATAGTATTTATATCATATGTAAGTATGAGTCGTGGGTAAAAAAGTGTTATTTTGTGTTTAACCGAACACAATTTACTGTTTTTTTTAGATTAAAAAATATTGAAGCATGCATAAAAAGAGACCAGGGAGAACATTCGACTGAAGTGGCCAGAATTCAGGAAATTCTTCGGAAACCCCTTATAAATGGTCAACTTGACACATCTCAATCAAACGGAAGCGACGTGGGAAGTATTATTTCTTACCTTAAATTACTATCTGAAGTATGTACAACCCCTACCCAGCAATCAGAAATTTCCTCAGGGGAAAAGCAGCTTGATATTTTTTGGAGTCGTGTCCTGGAGCCAATAGCTGTCGACATCTTTTCGTACTTGAATGACAAAGTTTTTCGCAAGTCTTTTACGATGCTGTCATTACCGCCTGTTGCAAAAAATACAAAACCGGGAGAAACGGAAACAGCGAGTCAGGGCACCGGATATGCTTTTCATCACCAATTGGGCGTTTTGCTGAAGGGTGTACGCATACTGCTGGTTTATCTAAAGCGAGCAGTAGTGAATTTACCTAACGAGGGAGGCAATGAAAGTTTGAAAAACTGCGTCATGAAGATTTTGACAGTTCTATGTTCTCTTATGGATCCATTGAAAACAGCAAATAATAAAACTGACTTTGACATAGGCTTGGATGTTCGTTGTAACATAGGAGTTGGGATTTGCTACTCAATGTACTTCTTGTGTTATCCCAATGACACTCATATTCAAGAATTCTACAAAGCCGTTTTCAACTTGTCTCTAAAAGATTCCATTTCATCCTGGTCAACAAGTGAACAAATCATTTTGGAAATGGCGACATCTGACACAAATAGAATCGCTTTAGCTTTCGGTGTTTTGAACACTTGGTTGGACCAGGAACATGACAAAGACTTATACTATAGTATCGCTGAAAATATCTTGAATATTGAGCACGGGTAAGATGTTATATTTGACAAATGATTCATGGTGTACACAATTACCTTTGAATCTCTAAAATCTCGTTTTTCCTTTTTAGAGTTAAGGAAGCGGTAAATTTGGGATCATCGCGAGTGCTGGAAATCTGGACAGATAAATTAGCACGAAAATGGATTCCAGTCAGCGTTTTGAAGCACGTGTCGACCTTGTTTGCGCCGTTGGAATTTTTTTGCTACATGTACATGCCAGCTCATATTGATGCTGTAAAGAATTGCTGTCGCAATATTTTGTCCAATTTATCCCAGATTTATGATAGACTAGATAACGAAAAAATTCCAGCAGTCGACAGTAACTCTGAACTGAAAGGTGATACATGGGTTGCTACAATCATCAGAAAAATTTTGGAAAAGCAACCGCATATCAAATGGATAGCATTGGCATGTGTAGTTAGAAACACAAAAAAGTCGTTAGTATCAGTAGAGCTGAGTCCAACGCTACCTCAAGATCTACTGACAGCACAGAGGGCCCTCAAAAGCGCAGTAAGTCAGTCAGTTTAAAACTAAGACGGAGATGTTCCACGTGCATTATAAAAAATCATTCTTACACTTTATTTTTTCAAATACAGGCTAACGATACGTACGTTGCTTTGATGAGCTATCACTTTGAAGAGAAATCATCTGAAAAAGAATGGGAGAAAATTTGGATTGACCCCCTATTCAATTCCCAAATTTGCCAGAATAATGAGTCAAATTGGCCTCAAAAAAAGAACATAATTTCAATTATTCTAAACTCTGAAAAGTTAAGAGTTGCCCAGGTTCAAAAAATGATATTACCTCTCCTTAAAAGTGTGGTGAGAAGAATGAACAGGAGCCAAAGCAATTCGTCCACATTGAAACAAGATCACGTGATTGAAAACGATAAAGAGAATATGAGTTTTGCCGAAACTTCTCTCTTGGCCGCTGAAACCATTAAAATGGCATATGAGCTGAAACTTAGTGTTGATCAAAAGGAACTCAACTTAGAAGCTGTGCGGGATTCGAATTCAGCTCCGCAAGATTCGTTCCGAGGACTAGTACCACGGTCAGTGTTGAACAATTGGTTATGGAATGAAAATCCTCAAATTAGATTAGCTGGGCTTGCTCTTCTTGTGGAGACAAAGAAAACAAGTGATGTTATTTCTAGCCAGGACTTTGACTCATTAAAAATTTTCCTAAAATACAATTTGCTGAGTCAAAATTCCAGCATTTCGACAGCAATTTCTTTCGTACTTCAAAAAGGTATGTCTTTCTTCACTAAAAAAAACTATAGTGTGCATCAATTTTAGTTTAACTGTAAATGAAGGTCACTTTTTTGGATTGCAGTTTCTTAAAAGACTAAAGGACGGTGAAGCATGTGCACATCGAAAGAAAGATGGAGAAACAGTCCAGAGGTATCAACAGTTTGTTCGTTGGCTGTGGCATTTTCTTACAGAAGAGGAAGGGCTCTTTTTCGGAGCAAACTTTGCGAGAAGATGTCAAGCTTTAGAATGCATATCTGAACATAACGCAAACTTATCCGAATGGATTCGAATTGTTTGGCTTACCAAAGGCTGGAAACACAAAATACCTTTACTGGCTGACAGACTCCTACGAAAATAATAAAATTGCAGCTCTAGACATTCTTTCCAGAATGCCAATGGTAGAATTTCAAGATCACGTATTTTGTTCCAATCTGTTCAATAAGGCACTAGCTCTGTGCAAAAGTATAAAACCTCCGGATTCAGTTACTGGAAGATATTTAATGACATTGCTAATCCGAAAAACTTGTGCTAGCCAAACATATTCGCCTCTCAATGTACTGGAATTATTGTATTTAGAACTAGAAACTATTTTAGAGAAAGTTCATTCGACCTCCCTTATTCAGGTTTCCAGTGCAAGTCCCTTTTATGGATGTGTTCGATGCATTCGGATGATCCTTGAAAATACAATTGAATACAGGCAGAAGGAAAACTCCCGAAAGTACCGTGCTTACGTTGCAAAACTGCTTAAATTGTGCTTTACCATTAATGAAATACTTTTTCCTGTTTTGGGAAGTGCAGCGCCAGAAGGTTTCCTACCTGGACTAAAAGATTCGGCGACAGAGGAAAACAAACAAATTGTACGATCACTGGCAGCCCAAATGTTGTTAGTCTGTGCGTGGAGATCAATGAAGGAGATTTGCTTGCTTATGTCGGACATGTGCTGTTGGTTTGTACTAGAGGGCGAGACCAACATCCCTTCTGTAAAGAAAAATGCCGTGTTGACAGCACCAACAAACTACATTTTAACGTACAATCAAGTGTCCGCCATCGGTGACCACTTACTCTACCTTTTAAAAAATTTGATGCATCGGGGTGTGTTTGAACAAGTATTTGTTGGCTTCAAGCAACTAGCCACAAGGTTGTGGAAGTCAACAGCTTCAAAACTAAGTAGTTTGCCTGAAAATTGGCTCCAAGATGCCATGGACCAAGAGCACATTTCTGCCAAATCGATTACCAGACGCAGTGCTGGCCTACCATTTATATTTCAAGCACTTTTATCAGCAGAAAGTGATAACGAAACATTTCTTCATAAGTGGGTTCAACGACTACTCATTTATGACGAAAATCCAGACTTGGCTCCATTACGAATTCATTCAATGAACGTGCTTCGCGGCTTGTTCCGAGACGCTACTTTTTCTTCTGCCATGATGCCCTTTGTACCACATGGGCTAAAAATGGCATTTAGGGGCTTGAAATCATCAGATTGGACAGAGAGAAATTCTGGACTTATGCTATATGGAGCGGTGATGCGAAGAAGTTTTGGAGCAAAGTTGAACTTAATGAATGCTCCAACTTTCTTCAGAAAATTTCCTCAAATGTATGACTTTCTTCTTAATGAGCTGGATACCTGTATTCAATTAATGGAAAAAAGAAAGGTGGAACAAGCAATTATAAGGAGTAAGGAGAACGTAGCTGTGGCTGATGCCTCATTGGTGACGTGCGATTTCACCTTTCATTTACTTTTGTTGCTATCATCGTTTACAGCAAGTGGAAGAGTTGAAG
>JAHZMZ010000091.1:0-17283 GCA_027743805.1 Lepidocyrtoides sp. E14
ATGATTCTGTACGCAGTCTGCTGATGGACAGATTTTCCAATAAATATATAATGTGCAAGGAAATGACTTACCTACCCTTACTTTTTGAAGTAAATGGGGAAAAATTCTTTGCAAAAGATAGTAAAGCATATGCTACATGCATTTAGTTTGCAATAATAATCTTACATGTTACACGAAAAAAATACGTGAAAAAGTCTTTCAGAAGTCAAAAGCAAAATTGCATTCCATCTCATTCCAAACTTTTGAAATGGAACAAATGGTATGTCTAATTAATCAGAATCAGCATACAGTTGAACGTATGCACCTGCATACATACATTTTATACATAGCACGTTGCTTTTCGATTTCCTCCAATTCAATATGATATTGGTGTTCGATTTTATTTTGCATATTTTCCATTTCTGTACTTTATCGTTATCAAAATTATTATATTTTGTTTTGTATTAGCAAGCAATGTGTCGATTATCTTGGCACGCTGTACTGAATTCATTTTACACTGTGTGAAAACTCTGTACGTGTAACTACACAGTGAGAGAATCAAATCACAAGAAAGAGACAAAAGTGATAGGTCGTGTCCTCTAAAGCTGGGTATCAAGCATACTACTATTATTAGACTTTTTATAGGCATCATGTGACGGCAGTGCCATCATCATCACATCACCGCTAGTCTTTTTGATAATCATAATAATAACACATAATCGTGTGTCGTGCCATCATTATGCTGATGTTGATGTTAGATAGTGATGACGAAGGAAGGGCACCAGCGTTTCTCCACCGTCACCGTTGCTCATACTATCACGTCGTCGACAACTCTGCTTTAAGTTTGTCGTAATAAAATGAAAATCATTCACACGAATAGAAACACATGTTCCCTGGCCTTTTCGCGTAGTGCAGAGTAGTATTTCAGTGGACATTTTCTTCAAAAGATGATTGAACCTCTTTCCTTTACAGCAATCATTCCACATTGTAGTTTCGCATTGCTGTTGCCATCAGTGCCACCCTTTCCGAACGCACTCCCTACAACTACCACTAGCAAACAGCACAGTTTCTCTCTGAATGCACGCTGCTACTACTTATAGGGGTTTTCTTTGCTGTTTTAAGAACCCGTCGTGATGATAATATGCGCCAGCCTTCATGTCATACTTTTTATTCCAACTCCCTTCTGCTTCTCGGCTTCCTTTGTGCGTTATTTATTCAGGGCGAAATGAAAAAAAAAGAAAATGAAGAAAGCTCGTTTCCGAAATTTTGCAGAGTATCAAATCTACAATCTCATAATAGTACCACGAACATGTATATACAGCAATAATACTCAATTTAATACTGTTTTTGCCGCTGTTTTAATAGTTCCGGTGCAGAGGAGAGACGATATTAGAAAAGCTAGACAAGGAGGATGTCATGTCACGACACAGCCATTTCATTACAAAAACGGGCGAAAAAAACTAGTATTTTATAAATATGGGATCGGTTTGCTTGTCTGTTGTGAATGTAATATCGTACGTCGTATCATACAAATAATCTACTCAATTTAGAAAGGAGAGTTTCTAATACAATTTAAGTAGAAAGAAAGAGAGATGCACACAAAAAAACTTATGAATTTAATAGGAAGCCGACCGACCAAACTCTCCATCCGCGCCATCGTCTTTTTCCTTCATCAACTTGACGTTATACACCAATATTCATGAATAGGCTTTACAAGAATGTAGAATGAACAAAATTTGCAACAAAATACAGACATAACTTCCTCGTAGCATTGGAATTGGGAATAAAAATGGTTGTAAAACTTACTATTGGAGCTCCAGTGTTCTCGTGTGTTGAACTCTTGAATTTCTGTCTCTTATTTGAAACCACTGCATCATTACATTTGAAGTAGACCTGCGACCAGGAGCAAATTGAAGTGATGAGATGATGAGACAACCACTCAGCACTTTAAAAGTGTACTACTGTGAGCCATGCAGCTACCAAATAGCCTATTGTCTATTCTGTCGCTGTTTCGTCGGTATTTTCTTGTTTCAACTTCTAAACATCCTTTGCTGAAAGGGCATCGCATAGGGAGTTTGTGAAATTACCATTCGATACGGTTCTTCTTGCGTTACATCTTTCATTACTCTTATTACATGGCAGAAGGGAACTCACGTCGAGAGAAAATAGAAAACCAGGTCAGAGGGGAAGTCATAAAAAAATAAGTGGCAATAAGGCACATGGTCTTATAGTCAGTCATGCCTTTTTGTACACGTAGTAGGGACAAAAAGGAACAGCGTAGAATAACAAGTGATATTGATATTGCTATGTAAATTTGGAGATCCTTATCCATCCATTCATGCCGATGTTCCTATTTTTTCCCTGTCTTGCAGCAGCTTTTAAGTCGTTTTCTATTGAATACACATCATTTCAGATAAAAGTCCATATTCATATAGGGTCGACTCTCATGTATGTAGGACTCACAAGTTTAGAGAGGAAGTTGACACAAAGACTCTCATAGAGAATGATACAAGACATGATACGACGCGACGCAACATCTTCCATTTTTTATAACGGATAAATTGGCTATATTGGCTATGAGTCAAGTCAATGTTTGTAGCTGGAAATGTTTTTGTATAAAAAAACTCGTCCATTTGTGCGTAACCAAAAAGGATTTCACAAACAACATCGACATGCACTTGAGCAGTCAAGGAGGAAATCAAGAATTTGGGATAGGAGTGAATTGGATAACAAAAGAGGAGTAAAGGAACAGAGAAAACTAGACTACAACACAACTTCTGCTTATTTTTCTCTCCATACCATGCATACTCTCTGCACATGCAAACAAATGTTTCTAACGTAAAAAGGAAGGAAACGGTTTTTCTATCAGTCTTTGATTAAGATGGATTTCGCCAGTAGTGCGTACAGAAGCAGAAAAAAAAATTCTGCCACTAGGGTAAAAAAAATTGTCATTCTTGTATTTGTAACTACCAATCCCATTGTATGCATTCTACGCGTGCTTGCTTTTCACGGTTACGTATTGCAAAGATCTTGAAAGGAGAATCTAACAAAGTCAGTGTGTTACTACAGAAAGTAAAAAGGAGAATAGCTTAATAAGATCTACATATACACTCTTTTCAAACAGAAAAACCGAAGGAACCGATTTACAAGTAAAACTTCCTGCCTTTACACTTAGTGCGTGTGAGAAATCGTCAAAGCATTTTTCTGGTGGAGAAAAAAGGAGACCGACTTTTTTTTCTCTAGAAGGGAGAGGGATAACAATATTCACAGAAAGAAGATTCATGGAGGTGGAATAAGAGCAAAGGAGGACATTGCTTTAACTTTATACTTACTTACTTATAGGAAAAAGTGAGAAAAAAGGGTTCGATGGATGAGCTACTTGTATAGTAAAATGCAGTATTATCATTACACATTCCTATATCCACACGATATAAACGACAGCGACTCATAAATATGTGTCCATAAAGTGTAAGCAATAACTTGGAAGGAAACAACATGACAAACAGAGTATAACTTACTTTTAGAGCAGATGCCACTCTGCACGTCAAAGTGGCTGGCTTTCCTCGGATAATGTAGGCATCTTCGGGTTCCATCTGAAACCAAGTAACGTCATATGCCCATGGGTCTGTATCAGGCAGTGCTTCTGGAAACTTGGACTCATCTGCGAAATAAAAAAGTAAGGCCATATATAGAATACATATCTATTTATTATTATCACTTATGTTTCTTCTCTTGAGAATGAGTGAGAGAGAGAGAGTAAAGTTTTGTAAATGGAAACAAAATTTACGATGCTAATTATTTTTAACATTATGCTACTTTTGGTGCTCGCACACATGTGTCCCTTAAGACTACACGGAAAGTCTTGTTATGCCAATATTTCATGCAATAATAATACACATTTTTCTTCCAGTTCCAACTCCTGAATGCCATTCTCGTGTGTCACAGTTGGAAAATGTATGCATAAATATGTAGATGATAGAAACCATTTCATTACGCAGTCAACAGTCATTTTTTCTCTTCGCTTTTCAATATGGTGTTGCTTGTTCAAGAGTACGGGTAACAATATTATCTTTCTGTTGCTTCTTCATTTACAGAAAATTTGTCTATCTACTCGTAATTACATGAAAATAGGTAAAGTGATTGAAGCAAGATGGACAGATAGCTGCTGATAAATAATACCTTTTTTCAAATTGCTAGACAAAAAGGTAGATAGAGACTACATTATTCCTCCTTCTTCTATCTCGTTTGAAATATTCGTTGAAATAAAATGCATATTGTGTTTTCTTATCCATCACAATAAGTAGTTACGAATATGGACCGAGAAAATTACCCCTCTAGCTTATAAAAAAAAACTTAATACACGATAAGTGAGCGATGCGAGACTGATAGCGACTAATCTTGAGTTCGTGCAAATAATCGACTTGTAAATTGCTACTTGTCATTATATATCTCTTTATACATAATATTCTATACGAAGCAGCAAAGAAAAGATGAGCTTGGAATCAGCCAGGTCTCAACCAAGCGAGAAGAGGAGTCCAGTTTACACAAACAAAAGGCAATAAAATGGCTTTTTACATACTTTCATTTTATCCGTGCCCAACGTCAAGAAAATCGAAGGAAAGAATGAGAAAATGATGATGACGATGATCATGCTGAAAAATCCAAATCTTTTTTTATTTATTAACCATATTCCAAAACCATAATCATCACTGTGCCTTCTATGCAATCGTCAGCATCATTTTATACAGCAAGAGAAAAAAATTACAGAAACAACTGCTTACTTCTCCGGCTCAAGGTACATGAAAAGTAACACATATCCATCACAGAAGCTTTAGCACTAGCAAACCTTATGATTATTACCACAGCTCAACTCCTTTTCCTCAGAAAATAGCAAAAGAAACACTCTAAAACACGAAATGGGGCATTGGATAAGTACGTAAGAAGAAAAAGGTGTACCTATCCATGCTTTATTGTGTGAATTCACTTAATACATCTATAAAGGTGTACATACAGGCAACAATTCACCTTCATCATATCATCAACCCTTCGTTGCATAACCAAATCAACAAGGCTATCATCAAGATAATGATGCATTTTGTCAGGAAATTTTTCCGGTTCTCCTTTCCATGATGTATCATCATCAACATCATCATGCGTGCACGGAAAACTTTTTCATGTGCACAGAAAGATAATATAGCATGATGAAGTGTACCTTTCACAACAACTATCTAGCAAGCCAACGTAACAACAGCCAACTTCGGCTTTACTCAATTTTTCTTCATATTTATCCACCTGACAGTACAAGATAGACCGGTCGGTTTGTCGGATGAATTTCAGAGATAAATGGTATAATCATCGTGCACAATTGCAGTGGAAAAAAGAGCTTCTTCTTTGCCACTCTTTTTACTTGATTCCTTAAACCATGACTTCTAGAGAAAAAAAATACTTTTTTGTTTCACGTGTTCGTTTGCTGTGTAATACAAAGTAAGAATACGACATGCATATAGACTTACATGGTCCTCTTAAAAATATTTGCTTAATTTTACTCCATACGACGAATTTCATAAATATTATTACTGCTTACGGGAGGAATAATGGGCCAAGTGAAAATAATAACCTGTTGCTGACTTTTCAGAGGATTATAATGAAATTGACATTGGCTAGTAGTGAGTACAATACAGCAGTCGATGAATGTAAGACTGTCGAACAATTGTCGTGATGATGATTAGAAAAAGTCAAAATATCCTTTTGATTTAAAATACTCCCAAAGAGAAAATGATAATAACATAAAACATATTGTCTTGAAGAAGGCAGCACTTCAAAAGCTTAAAAAACATGTAAAAATAGATGTGTTCCAAAAATCATTTCAAAATGCTGTATGTATAATTGTATACAGGTATGTGTATAGTTTATTGAATTAACAATGCCCAAGACGAAGACAGAAGAAAGAGACAAGTTCAAGATTAAAACTTGTGATATGCTCCGTCTTGAATACTAGGAGACGTTCATACAACAACTGTTGACGTATGCACGCATAAACAAAGGATTTGTATGTTGTGTGTTCTTCTTTTCTTTCTGTCTCTAGCTCTTTATTGCTACATTTACGCACACACACACACACAGAGGGTTTTCTTCATCAGCAGTTTTTAAGAAGGATAATAGTGTGAATATTCATGTGCATATAAAAAGAGAACCGTCATTTTATTTTTATAAGCGCTTATTATTATTATTACTTAAGCTGTTTCGGTTTCTCTGATGGAAGCAAAGCTGGGTTAAATGGATCTTTAAAAAGGATGATAGCCAAATGGCCGGGCACGTTAAAATAAGCATGTCCTGATGTTGTGTTGTGATGTTTCTCTTAATATAACTGCTGGAGTGGAGTCCATAAACACCACACATGCATTGATCAAGAAGAATGTCGTAAAAGATGGTTAAAGCTAATGCTTGTTACACTACGCACTCGCACATAATGCTTTGTACAGGAATGTAGAACGAAAAATGTGGAGAAACCAAGGGTTCTCATTTTCTCCCATTACTCCTCTCATTCCTCAGAGCTTTCAGTTGCTTTTAATGCTGCCCTCCTCTTACAAACTTCATCTTTAAATACATACACGCACACAACCCATAACAGGAGTATTTTCATTTTCCTTGCTCCCTTCCACTTCACTACTACTACTACTGCATAACGACTACCAAAGACTTCTTGCGCTAATGGTAATTTGAGGGTAAAAAAGGGCGTACTCAAAAAATACACGACTCACTTGTTTAGAAAAACACAACAACAAAAAGATAAGGGAAAAATGTTAAATGAGCAGCAAAAGCTGCCAGTGCTCGATGAATTTCTTGAAAGAAGAGACGTGCTATTATTTCTAATGCACGTAAATGCACTGACGAAAAGAGAATTACTATCGCATCAGAATCAGAGACCACAGTATTCTGATGAGAGCGTTTGGAGAATCCTCTACACGCATCATAAGAGATATATATAAAGTACGTAAAGAAAAGGTAAAAGTGTATTAATATGGATTATTATTTGTACGTTTGAGAGTTTCTAGTATTAATTTTGCGCTTTCAACGCTTTAATTTTTTGTCCTTTTTGCTTTTATTCAAACTGGTGCACGCATTTCTATTTTGCTGAAGCTCATATGTCATATATTGCAATAGTTTTTTATTTTTTAAAATGATTTTGTTTGTGTAGAAAAATGCATCCATATCAAATATTGGATCTGTAAAGTGAAACTGTGTAAAGTAAATAGAAAGGAACAGAGGAATCATCTTTGTTCTCCAAAGTGCCGAGTGTATTCATGTTCGGGAATAGGCAAAGTCAAAGGAAGGAAAAAAAAAACAGAAATGTTTTAGGAGCTAAGGATCATTTATATCCTTCCATCAGTCAAGCCCATCCCGTCCCTTCATCTATCTATCTGTCTCTCTACCCATCCATCCGCAACGTAGCAGTCTACACAATACAGATAACGCACTTTTATGTTGCTGTTGTTTTTATTATGTTATTGCATCTCTCTCTTTCAATGCTTTCGAAAATGCAGTCAAAGTCAAACCATATCACTTTTCTAAAAACCATTTGCCCTGGTCCTCCTCCGTTTTTTCTTGGTCGGTCACGGTGATGGTTTGCTTGATGATGACGATACAAGAATGCATTATTCGTACATTCGTTTGATTGTAAGAGGAAAAAAAGAGTTGGTTTTTCTTGAACTATTATATTGCTTTGCTGTTATCAGTTTGACAAGTAAACTCACTTGACGTTCGTTCCAGAAGAGAGCGACGAAAAAAAAGACTTTGGTTAGCTAAGAACAAAAAAAAAATTCTCTATCTCAAGAATTATCCTCTTGTGCGTAAAAAAATGTATGTATCTTTTATTGCTGGAGTCGTGATATCTGGAAAGTCTCTCACCAAAACAACATCATACAGGTCAGGTGGGTAATCTGTTGATGCATTTATCAAACTGCTCCACTCCAAAAAATCCAGCGGACTGCGCCGTGCATTTTTATTATTTCCTTCAGTTTTAACAAGAAGAAAAAAAGTTATTTTTTAGAGGCTAAACCAACAATCAACAAGATTATCCAAGTGGAATAAAAGTAGTGGTGGCTCTATATAAAACCAACAACACCAGCAACCCATTTGTTTTATGGATATCAAGATGGATGTATGGATGAATGCTGCTGCTGGAAGGGATCAACTTTTTTCTTCTTTTAATGTTATTGATAGAAGTAAAATCTCTTCGGGATTCACCTTCAAACTAGAAAAAAAAATCTTACTTCTTCGATAAATATAGCCGAGGGTGTAAAAAGGCTTCCTCGATATACATAGGTACATATTATGTGAATTCATCTTCAACGCGAAGCACCAAAACTATCCTTCGTCTGCTTTTGACCAACACCATGTTTTGACGTAAGCCTGTCGAGGATATCAAATGAGTTCCGCTTAAAGTTACAAGTTTAAAAAGTTGGTCAGCTAGCAGATTCCTTTCTTTTTGATAACTACTTACCAAAAGATCAATTGAGCATTTTTCTGGTATGAATAGACTTACTACGGCGATATTCTGTCAAAAAACTGATATACCCAGTAATCATACATACATTGCCCTCACCAATATCTACATATAACTGGAACATACCTATACTTTAATTCTCCAATGTAAAAACATAAAAGATTCGATAATGATTAGCGTGTACAAGAAATTTAACTTAGCCCTTATCATAATGATTACTACCATTACTTCTTCTTTCATCTTATCCAAATTAACTTTTAGGTTCCTAAAGGGTCTTTTTACAACAATGATAGCTTCCTTTTTCCTTTCCCATTCCCTGGGAAAAGTTTCTGGAACCGGACGGATGTACGATGCGGGTTGCTAGTAGGTAGGTATAAACAGAGTCAGATAGGTAGATTAAAAAGATAAAATTTCGTTTCGAGATTGTGTTCAAGAAAAAAAATCATTTAGCTCTTTTTATACATAAGAGCAAAATTTCAACATGATGTGATTACTGACATTACCTGATTAACTTTAAGTGTAATGATATAATGACAGGGTTAACGTGGACTAAAAAGCGGATTTAAAGTCTTTTTTTATAATGAACTTGATTTCTTTCATAGAAATTAGTAGGGAAATGCTTTGTACTTTAACCTCTTTAAGACTCGAGATTGTGCAATGCTTGAGAAAAGACATTTCTGTCGAGTGTGTACCACAAATGATCATTTTTTTGTAGTATTATGCTCTACAAGTGCATTAACGGCGGCCCAGAACCCTTACTGCTGGCACATTTAGCTCTTTTTATACATAAGAGCAAAATTTCAACATGATGTGATTACTGACATTACCTGATTAACTTTAAGTGTAATGATATAATGACAGGGTTAACGTGGACTAAAAATCGGATTTAAAGTCTTTTTTTATAATGAACTTGATTTCTTTCATAGAAATTAGTAGGAAGATACTTTGTACTTTAACCTCTTTAAGACTCGAGATTGAAGTTGTGCAATGCTTGAAAAAAGACATTTCTGTCGAGTGTGTACCACAAATGATCATTTTTTTGTAGCATTATGTTCTACAAGTGCATTAACGGCGGCCCAGAACCCTTACTGCTGGCCAATTTAGTCATTAGAGTTTTTCTTTTAAACTTATTTTAATGAAGGTTTCTATTCCATGTATTACATAGTGTGTAGTTTGTACTCTGCCTGGAATCATACATGTTGCATGGACTGTAATAATATGAGCTTGTAAAAAGCTTGAAAATACAAGATGTGCTAGAGATATGAACAAATGAGTTTGATGTTTAGCTAGCGGCTAGTATTTTCAAAGGAGCCTCGCTACTAAGCTAATACATAAAATGAAGAGAATAAGAAGGCTATTAATAATCTACTTAGAAAACTACACTAGTTTTTCATCCTCTTATTTTGTAAGCGTATACCTAACCGCTTGCGTGCATGTAATTTTCTCTAGTGTCTTGCGCTGATGAAGATGAGCTCAAAAAGTTGATCTTTATTGCGAATAGTTGAGGGAAAGAAGACAGAGCAAGTACCAACTTGAACCAGACAAAATTCTGTACTCTGTACCCTCATAAATGCATTATCTGCAGTAATGGTACACAGAGGACGCGAATAATTTTAGCTTTGGCAAAAGGAAAGGTAAAAGGTCATTTAGGTATTCGCGGCCTGTTCGTACGCATCGTTAATGGTTCAACATACTTTATACAGGGCAATTATCTTTTGAGGCTTTTTATAGCCCTAAAAATTACTGCAGAGATGATTTGCTTTGTAATGCATTAATAATGAAGGCATAGTGCATAAAGGTACATGCGAAGATACAATGCAAACATATGTACATCTATACTGCGTGTAACCTCAGGGCATTAATTCCAGACACTGTAAAAATGAAATAGGAACATCTAAACGGGTATTACTCTTCATACTTTTAAGAGTTCTACAATAGTAGTTATTAAGAAGTAATGAAATAATCAACAAAAGTCTGAAAGTTTTTGTGTATTCAAGCGAAGAATGAGGAAATATATTAACAAAAGTATACATGACTCATGAGAGTGCCTGTCTATGCGTTCATCTGATCTTATAATATATACACAGGTATATATGAACCTTAGCGTATTATTAGCTCAATGGCATACTTCCGAACGTTAAGTTTGAATCTTTGTCTTGCTTAAAGGTTTCAGAATGAAGTTAAATGAAGAAAATTGTGTATTGTATAAAAGCTGAACAATTTTACGTGAGAAGCTTTTATTGGGTTCATGAGCACTTCAGGAAGCGTCACACTATTAGATAATTCAACCTTCTTTCTCTGAAAGAAAGAACAATGAACAAAAGTAGAGAATAGAAAGAAGCTTTAGTAGTGGTTGTTGGAATCATCAAACTTTCTAGTTGGGTAACATTTCAGTAGTTCTTTCCGGTTGACTTTCTGTTAGTATATTATTTTATTAATATTAGCTTGCTATCTCAAAAGTAGGCATGTACAATGTGTACACTACTCAATACTCAAACTACTGCCTTTTGGCCGTTTTGGCTCCAGTTCATTACAAATTTATGTGTACATACATAATAGAGTGATGCTGAGAGCTTTTCAAACAATATAAACCTGTTTTAACCTAGTTACACTCAACTTACTTATTCTTAAAGGAAATAGTTGGCTTACTCGAAAGTTTATGCGAAACGTGTAAGAATGCATGTTTGCGAAACTTTTGCTGGCTGCAAGTCATTCTCTATTTTGTTTCGGAATCGCTATTATTTTGTGTGGTATCTTATTTGCTCGTCGTGTGGAAGAAACAGTAGGATTACTATATGCTTTAGATTTCCAGGCAAATGGACACGGTTGGTGGCATAAATAAATGTACTTGTGTGAGTTCCTTACGCAAAGTGAATACTGTATCATAGGATTTGGAAAGCTTTTCGTGTATAAATGTAGCTGTCACGTAGTCCTATAAACTTAACAATTCTTGCAATTTCTTAGTCGATCTGTACACGTGAAGTACAGTAGTACTAAAGCAAGAATCCCTTTGTGTAATTTGCAAAGAAGAAAGTCAAGGAAGTGGAGTAGTAACACACTGAAAATGTCTTTCTCTGCTGCACAATTCAAGGATTCTCAACTTAACTTAAGGTTATCATTAGTAATGCATGTACATTTAACTTGCTGACAATGCCAGAGGCAACAGTTCTAAACTTTTTGCTACGTTATTAACGACCTGTCTCTTTGCAGACTGGTTCTTCAATCAACTCAACTTGCACAGTAATATCGAATATTATGCTTATATGCTTTCAGTTGTCACCAAAAGGACTTGCTTTTCTTGGTAATAATGTATTCACTTATGTATTCCCCAATTTTTGATATTTTATTCTGCTTTGTGTGAAATTTTAGCGCAATGACGCAACAACAGACACTTAAGTGTCTTTGTCTTTATATCACTTTTTTGACATAAACCATCAACAATACGAGAGATAAAAGAAAAGGTTCTTCAGTTCAAGCAGTTAAATTTTCATCATAACTAAAAACGGAGCTTTAAATGTCTGACAGTAGCTCGGCAGTAGAATGGGGGTACAGTTTACACCATTTGAAATAATAATTTGCCTAGAAAAAGATCATAATGATAACTAGTAGCATTAATAAATTTTCATTTATTCATACCTGTCACTATATTTTCCATTTCTGAAACACAATACATATTTAATTTCATCACACTTCTACTTCCACTTCTAAAAAGATGGAAAAATCAATAGAACACGGTGCGTGTATTGAATGAGGTGAATAATATGGACATGACAAAACAAATATGGCAAAAAGGAATTTTCATTGCCTCGGGCTGTACTCAATAATAGGTACATCTATATCTTATTCTATGCATGAAAATGTCGGTCCGTTCGTTTTAAATACTTTATTGCAATGCTTCCAGCCAATATACAAACAACCTTCATACTCTATTCTGCTGATGCAGCTGCAGGATCAATTTTTATAATATTTTCACTCATGCTATTACATCTACAAAAGGTTCTCTCTATTCTGTAACTTTTGCATTTTTTAATTTTTTATCTTTTCACTCAGGTGGCAGTAGAAGCAGCGGCGTTTGTAATAGCTGTAATAACAGTACGTGATTCAATATCCATCGGCAAGGCTTGGTAGACACAACACAACTAGCACACATAAATGTGCATACATCATAATACAAAATGATACCTCTACTACTTGGGCATCATCAACCTTCAACAACATAACGTCAGGATATAACTGAACAGTGCCCTTCCAGCTTTTCCATTACCATGTGAGTCCTTCCAGGCATGATTAAAACACTCTAAAAACCTTTCTCGACAGCTAGAACACAACCAGTTTTTAATCGTTTGCGTAGCAGTAGTTAGGCAGTAGTTTTATAATAGCATCAACCAACAACTGCCTGTATCCCATTTACTTGTCTCGTCATCGACTTTTTTTTCCGTCGTTGTTCCTGATTACTTTAAATTTCAAGCGAAGAAGAAAAAGAAGAAGAATAAACGGAGATTGTCTTTTTTTTCTTATCCTTTCATTTCGTCTGTCTGTATTTACTAAACTCTTTTTCCATTCCAGTCAAGTCCTATTTAGATGTTATGCATATGCTACACCTATCTTTCACACAAAGCATCAAAATATGAGTTTTCTTCTCGTCAACCTGTCTACTATTATCAATCGTTATATCTCATACTACCACTAGTACTGCTACTTTTAACTTACTCAAATATGCAAGCATCTACATTTGAATGTTTTTTTATTCCTTTTTGAAAATGGACCTTCTTTTCCTCTCTCGCGCCTAACTGCCAAGTTATTTATTACTTTGCATACCAGTTTCAATCTTTTCTCAATAATAACCGAGTCAGGTTCGAGAGAAACGACTATGCAGATATTATTATTATTATGACTATGTTGTAGCTTATATCTGAAAGTTTGTTTGTGTGCGTGTATTTTACATATTGTAGTCAGTAGTGTCAGTGTTAAATTACCAAAACCAGCTCTCGATTACCTATAAAAAGTGTATAAATGTATTCATTAATGGAACCGCCATAACAATGTTATGTTTGGAAATATGAAGTTATACAAGTTATATAACTATAAACCTTTTCATTCTACTGAAACCCTTTCCCCACTAAAATGGTTTTCTATGCTATAATGGCTTACGAGAAACAGAAAGAGAGGTACCTTCGGCATACCGTGATGAAATAGAACAACAAAAAGCTACTCTGATGAATTATAAACGCATATTTTCGAGTATGTTATTGTTATTACGACAAGTTATGGTATGGCTTCGTGCATATGGGTGATGATGATAGTGGTGCCTCGCAGTCTCGCATTGCTCATTCTCACGGAATCGAGCACTTTCCTTTTGCTCTCACTCTCACATTTTATATCCATCCATCCATATCATCATAATATACTGATTCATGATGTGGACTCTTTTTCCGGAGGCAATGCAAATATTCATACCGTGTGGTGGTGATCTTGTCTTTCTGTAGTGCTTTGTTCTTTTATGCGCAATTGCTTTTAAAGTAGGTTCACGTACTCACATAAAAAAAAATTTTCCTCTACCTTTAACATGCGTAAAAAGTAACGACTCCTATGGCTCATTATTTGAGCAGGACACCCCAGTGGTGATTTACATTGTCAGAGCATGTAAGTAAAGTACGTAACATATTATGGCACATATTGTTGTAGTTGTTATTAGTGTAAGCAAGCAATCATCAGCATAATCATAATAATCCGCCTTGTAATAACAATAATCGTAATTTATACTCATAAGCTCTCCATGAGTTAAAGCTCAGCACTGTAAAACGCAACCAACAGCAGATTTGTGAGACGGGAATTCTAGATAGGTAAAATATTTATGATCACGACGCGACGGTGCTAATAAGTGCAGTGTCAGCACAACAAATGAAAATCTATATGCTGATTTTTTTTTTCTGCTGTGTGCATAACTTTGCGGTGTACATTTCATTCTATGCATTTAGTTATGTGGGTAAATCTGCATTACCGTTTTCCCAATTAACCAGTTTGTAGTTTGGATGTTTTACTGCTTAATAATGATAATAATATATGTGGGCCAACCTTGTCTAGTTTATTACGTGTTGCCAAATAAAATTCTTGTAAAAAAAATAACTTTGTGTAGTTTACCTTCAAATTCCACGTATCCATAAGCCGTCAAAAAGTGAGTAAGGAAGAGAAGAACCAACTTCCACTGGCAGCTGAGTCTTCTTCTCGTGAAGAAACATACGTTCTTTGACCCTTCCATCATCATTCCCATTCTCAACGTACTCATCGTTAGAACTAGAGGAGTGTGTATATTTAAAGAGATACCCCTTCTTCTCCGTTCGTATTTTCTTCCTTCTTCGTTAAAAAAGCAAACAATTTAATGCATGCATACGTATAGAATTTCAGTGAATGATGACGACGGGGATGATGATCTAAATGAACTTCTGCTTTTCTATCCTTTTTTTCACTTTTCCTTTCCCCTTTAAAATACCTCTTGTTTGTTGAGCGTTTTATTGGTGAAAGACAACCAAGTAGATTATGTATACTATAGATATATAGCATACGTTTTTTTTGTAGAATTATTACTATTATTATTAATATACAATGTTAAAAGATCTTCTTTGCGGTGTGTCTGTCAACGGTAACAGACGTGGTTCTGTTTTTGATGTTGACGATGATTCTGATGTTGATGATACTGCTGCTGAGAATGATTATTATTGGAGCTATAGCTCATCCGTTCATTCATTCTTGAAGATGAAAGATACGAGAATTACGATGATGATTATGGTTGCAACAGGGGAATATTATACAGGAAAACATACGTCAATTTGTATACCCATGAAAATACTCTAGCCACCAATTTGCTGTTATTCACAAAAACGTCAGATTGTAATGGAAGAAAGGCGAGAGAGAGGGAGGATGGTGTTGCACCAAACTTTGTGATTGCAGCCGTGTTGATTAGGAGTACAAAATCTGTAAAGAAATAATATAGAAAAGACATGTGTTAAATATTTTTTTTACTTTAAGTATTTTTTCATCATGATGTTATAATAGCATGAATTTTCAGTAGATGGAATCATATTTATTTAAATGGTAGCAACTACTTTTGTGTATGTGTTGTTGTGCGCATAAAGTTTTTAACAACGTATTTGGGTACTAGTAGTTTGTGTCATTATATGCAGTAGTTTTATCATTTTTATTGAGAAATTTGACATAATTTGGAGATAATGTAGAGAGAGGGGAAAGTATTCCGTGAGACTGTGTTCCAGTTCAGGAAATATGACATTTATAAACATTGAAAGGGCTATCCGAGGACACTTTTAAAAGCTGTTGCTTCAGGACATGAGTTAATAAAAAGCACACGAATTGGTACAGTTGCTCCGGCTTTTAACCTCTTTTTACACGATTATTTAGCTAATTTATCACGTAAACGCTGTTGGAGGGGGATATTTAATGAATGTAGTATTTGTACAAGGGTTATCGGGATTTTCACTTTGTGCACGAACAATATAATAATATGACGACCCTACAAGGAAGGCACTTTTATTATGAATCAGTTAATCACTTACAAAAACATGCTTCGCTTGCCATAAAAATTTCCTCATATCGTATATACATGTATGATTGCCTAGTTCTATTATTATTATGGACGATCAGGGCGAGTCCCAAAATTCATTACTTTTTCTTGCAAGATATGTTACTTCCATGTATGATGAAAGATGCATCCAATTCCACCGCATTATCTGATTCTGTAAAGTCATAATACGAAGCATTTCATCCAGTCAGGAAATACATAGCTCTCCTTCTCTTTCTCTCTCTCTCTCTTTTGCCTTCTTTTAAATCTAGAAATGCATCTTCAACTTTTTTTTCCTAGTCATCAAAATTGATTATCTAAGCTTTTTACGGCTTACCAAGACTAACCAAACCACCACATCATCATCAGCTCTACTCTATTGCCTGCCTACTTTAAGATGATGTTGTTGTTATGCAAGAAACCCCTTCATCCCACGAAGAAGAAACAGGACAGACACAAGAGAATTACTCTGTAAAAAAGAAACATCCTGGCAGACATAAAGCTTGAAAAAAAAAAATCGTTCCTTGCATTGTCATTGCTTTCATCTTTTCTAGTTTTTTTTCTTTCACATCACTGCAGCACTTATAATACGCAGATCATCTTATTTGGTACATCATTTGGCCTGTACTGCTATCACCATCATTCTCTTTTTGATAATATGATGTTTTTAATATGATATCATGATGACGGCGATTCACCCATGTTTGAAACCGTGTGTACACGTCTACAATGACTGTCTGTCTTTCTTTTTTCTTTGAAATTCATTGTGCTCAAGTAACAACTCATCTCACTGCAGTCTGCAGTGGCAGCACAATTTCTGGATGAAAGGGCAACTTTCCAAGAAGTCACGTTTGACAGAGAAATTCAATTTTCATCCTCCTCCTCTTTACGCATTTTGGATGCACACAGAACACAAAAAATTGTGCTGTAGTAATCACAAACTGTTTTGATGCTAGTAAGCATAAAATAATTGTATCTGTGATCTCGCTAATAATAATAATAATATATATCATAAATATACCAAAGCTGTGGGAAACATTGATACCGAGGTAAATTGAAAATGCATCTTTTTACATTCATTTTTTAGGTTTATGCAACTTATGCACCAAAAGTCGTAAATATGATAAAGCCTATAAAACGCTCAAAGTTAAACATTGAGTCATTATTTTATTGTTATTATTATTACATCTCCAGGGGTGTTACAAGTGGATAAATCAAGGCACAG
>JAHZMZ010000093.1:0-11622 GCA_027743805.1 Lepidocyrtoides sp. E14
ATTGTTTGAAATTTTGGATACAAGGTATCCTATGAAACGGGGACTTGCACCCTAGACCGGGGGTAACCAAACAAACTAAGGCGCGGAGAAAATGACAACAATTTTCATATTTTTTTTGAATTGAATAATCTTTCTTTCCTATTATTATTCTAAGACAACAACAGCTCAGTTTTTTCTTTGCTTTGCTCACGTTTTAGTCATGATAATGATGATTTAAAAATGGACAATATTTTCCTCACTCATATATATAATATGCTACTATGGACTCCATTGCTTTTTTAGTGGACATTTTTTAACTTGTGTGTGCTAGCGTGCACTATAACGTGCTGATCTAAACAAGTCAGATAAAAAAACCCCAGATTTTAACGTTAATGGCTTTGGCCTAAAAATGCCTTATCATATAGTTGTCATAGTTATTATCTCGTTGAGTATTTTATCGTCACTGTGAGCCTTAATCTCATTTTTAATAATTTTTTAAAAAATATTAAGTATGAATTTCTTAATTTCCCTTTAACTCTTGTACGTTATTTTATGTCGTTTTTAAGGTTTATATAGCAACATAGCAACATAGAAACATAGAAAAGCCGAGGGCTTTGTACGGTACACAACAGCACTGATATATTATAATAATATTAACTTTAAATAAAAATATAATAAACTTGTCAATTATTATGAAATACATGATTTACATATACTTGTGCACCGTACCCAAAACACAGTTATGATTTTTTTTTCATTGCAATAGTCATACTATAATTTTAACATGAAACGTGCCAACAATAATTATTATTACGTTTAAAAAAAATAATATTTTTTACCAGAACCGTCTTGTTTTTGTCTCTCTCAGTTGATTCAAGTTAACGAATGAAAGGACATTTAATACCTACACACCACGGTATGCAGCTTGCAGCAACCAAAAAAAATAATGATAATATTTTAAAAATTATAATGCATATTATTATTATTATTCGTTATTAGTATAGTTCTTGTCTGTTTTTTGTATCAAAAGCAAAGAAAAGGACACTTCTGGTCATTCGCATTTAGAGAAGCTTATATACTATATTATCATTTTAATTATTGTCACTACACTATTATTAAAAATATATTACGTATATGTAATTAAAATACTAAGTGCATTATTACAATGTTTTTAAAAATAATTGTTATTACGTTATATAATTCTACGTATTATTATATACTTGCATGAAATAAGGATTATGCATTTTTTATTACTACTACATTATCTAATTAATAATTATTATTCGACAAAAGGAAACAGGAACAGTGTCTTGATGATTTTCGCTTCATGAGATGATGCAGAGAGATAGAGAGGAGGAGGAGGGGAGAAGAAAAAAAAATGTTTAAAGGAATAAAGGTGTCATCATCATCGTCTACCGTCTAATACTACGTTTACGTCGTCGTCGTATCGTATTATTGCAATTTATTTAAATAAAAAACATACCTACTACATACGTACGTCAATATACATATATTTACTATTTTATGTCACAATAGTTAAGGGCCCAACGGTGTCATATTACTTTACATGTTGTTGTAAGAAGTACATACCTACATCATTATTATTATTATTATAATAAACATACCTAAAATATACCTTTGCGGAAATGAAGAGAAAGAAAAAAAAATAATTAAAAAAATTATATAACGGTTTGTAAAGAAGAATGATAAAATATATATCAATTATTACAATAAAAAAAAATGTTTCTGATAAATGCATGCAATTTTTGACACATAAATTTTTGTGCATTTTTTTGTATATTTTAAGATTATGTAGTTAAAAGAGTTGTTGTTTCCATTTCGCTTGAGCTTGCAGGTTCGAAACGGTCATTGGGACCCAAAGCTGCCCCTTTGTCATCCTTGTTGGTATTTTGAGAGTGGGAAGGGGCGTAGTAATGCTGCTGACAAAATTCCGTTATGCGATCCATTGCCACCAAAAATTGTTCCGCTCCAACTGTCAATACAATTCTAAAGTAGTCTGGATAATCAAAGCATTTTCCTGGAAGGCAGAACACAGATTGTTCGGCAACTAGACGCTCCATAAACTCGAATTCCGTGGCAAACTCTGGATATCTTTGCATGTCAATTCTGATCATCATGTACATTGCGCCTTTCGGTTTAATTGGGTAAAAACCTGGACAAGCTTTGAGCTTTTCAAAACCAATTTCAGCGTTTTGTTGTACTTGACCAATAATGTCATCAAAAAAGGATTGTGGCGTGTTCCGCAATATGTCTGGAAGTGCACCTTGCACCAACGTATTGCTTCCAATGATTCGCTGACTAAGACTTAATAACGCATTACGAACCTCTCCAGCAAAAATATCATTCCTGTCATGAATTAGAATCCATCCCATGCGCCATCCTGGGACAAGGAAACGCTTCGTAAGACCACTGCAGGTGAGAATTGGTACGTTGGTGCTGAGAGAAGCCAACGGATGGAACGTTTCTCCCTTGAAGACCTTGAAAGTGCAAAGTGTAAAATGGCAAAAAACTGTAATGCTTGAAGTATTCTCAAAAATTCTAAATTTTTAGATGAATTTACTACTCACAAAAAAATCATAAATTTCATCAGCAATAATTGGAACGAAGTTTCTCTCCGCAATATCTAGTATGGCACGCAAATGATTCTCGCTGTATACCGAGCCGCAAGGATTACTCGGATTGTTGACCACAATGGCTGCAGTGTTTTTATCAATGAGAGACTCCAAATGTTCCAAGTCAACCTCCCATGACTTTTCCGGCTATTCATGTAAATATTAAGGGGAAATTTTAATTTTCCATTAAATAATCATGTTTTTATATTCAGTGTTTTTTTTACCAGGAGGTTGTAAAGCTTGGTATCAATCCCGTATCCATTCGCCAGAGTGCGATAAATGGAGAAGCCAGGGCGGGGCATGAGAATGTTTTGACCTCTGGATGCGACCGCAGAAATGCACAAGTCCAACGCATGGGAACAGCCACTGCACAGTATTACGTCCTGTTGAAAGATTGGGTTACAAAAAAAGTTTAAAAACTGGTTTTTCATTACATGCGCAGTAATCGCGGAGAAAACAAGTTATGTAACTCATTATATGTAAATAGGTAGGTACAAGTCAACAACAGGTGCTTACATTTTGCGAAAGTGGTGCTTGGGGTGTGGAGTAGTACCCGGCAACTGCTGCTCTTGCCTCTACACTTCCCACAGTTGGAGCATACCCATTGAATTGCATGGAATTGATAGCATTTTGAATTGCGTCAGTGATTGCCTCGTGGGGCTTGAAGTTTTCATAGATTGTTGGATCCCCTATTATAAAAATATAATCAAGCTTATTATCTTAAAACTACTTTCTTAAAATGGATGATGAAATAACTTGGTACGACAGGTTTTCTGACTTACATTAGAAAAAAAAATCTACATGTTTTCTAGTGTTTCTTGACCTACGTTACTGCTAAGCTTAGAAAAATCCTCACGTAAGTAAATTTAAATGAACTCACCAATCGACAATGCAATCAATTTCTTTTGCCGATGCGGGGTCAACTTCATGCCATCCACGATTGAGCGAATGGGGTTGAAAGTGCTCTTGGCAAATTCCGAAGATCGGACGTTCCAAACAAGCTTCCTTTGTTGCGACACTCCATGATGAGTACAAGAGTCGGTTTCTGCGGCATTGTTGTTGTGGTTAGATTCTCCCAAAAATTCAGGCATGCTTATAATGTCCCCACAAGTCCCTACAAAACTCTATCTACCAACAAAAGGCAGCGCCTGAGAGTGATTGAGTGTGTGCTCTAATGAGAACAAAATGTTCTGAAGGCGTTATTGTTGAAGGCGAACGATGAGCTGAGCCCTACCACAACAATCACTCTATGAGCCCTTCCTACGTCTGACTGAACTGAACTGACGTCTTTTATAAGAGAAGACGAGTTCAAAATTGTCTTTGTTCTATGATACTTTTTCACGTGATGGTCTCAGGGATGACAAATGTGTAGCAATAGTATGGGTATGTTGTAGTACTTGAACACAAAGTAGGGATGAGCAAAGGCACAAAACTGCTGCGAAGACGGCGAAATATCCGAAGATACAGGAAACGATTTCATGAAGAACACTCAAACGGGCAACCAGTGCCAAAATATGAGGGAAAATTTTTATCTCAATAACACAAATCCTTTGACCTGGATAATGAAAATCGGCTCCAGCTCGACTAGTTTTTACTTCCGCAAAATTATATACTTCAATAGAATAATAACAATGAGTGAGAAAAGTGGGATGAGAAGATCAATATAATCCCTAGTTGGATACCGCAACTGGCTGGTTAGCAGAGTATTTTATTAGGTACTTCAGACTTTCAGACATCCAACTCTACAAATAAAAAACAGGAAGCAAAACAATAATTATGACCGAGCTCACGTACTTTGAAAATTATTGTTATTGAAATTTATTTACTAAAAGGGTTTCTTTTGTTGCAAGGAGTGGGGCATTGTGAAACTGAACCGAATTGTACTGTTTTCAACATTGAACGAAGAATTTGATAAAAATTTCCTTTGAAGGGTAGTAAAATGATTTATTATCAGGTATTATTACCCAGGAAGGAATTTTGTTGTTGTTCTTAGGTATTTACAGTGTATTTTGTACCTGAAGTTCTTGCTTGGATGCTTTTGATTTTTTGTTTTGGGGCAACTTGATAAACCCTTGAGAATAAATGCAGAAGATAGTGTTTGAGATTTTTTACCTTTTTAGGTAGGTACGACTTAAAACTGACAAAGTCGTTTCAGAAGACAAAAGTTTGAAAATAATAATTGTTCTCGGGCGAGATTTTAGCTTGAATTGAGCAGATCAATTCGACTTTCAGCTGCATTTATTGCATTTTATTTGTCACCGTTGATCAGAAAAAAAACATTTCTGTTACTAGCTGCTTGCTAAAGATGCTTCAGATGCTTGTTTCTCGTCATCAACTGTATCATTAATGATCAAACATATATAACATAACAACTAATTTGCATAAAGGAAAGGAGTTTAATCAGAAGAAGAATGGATGTTGTGCACTAGTGTGACAATAGATGACAATTGAGAATGTCGTCGCATTTATTGATAGATCATGTTTCTTGTATTTTTAATGTGGTCAATTTTCAGGTAGGGAAGAATCGATCAGAGCAACAGGTGAAAAAGTTATTTTCCTCTCGACAAAGTAGGCACGTTTTAAAAAAATTGCTGCTATGTGGTAGGGACAGTGTGGTGGTGGTGAATTTTTTGTGGGGGTCGGGGTTGTTTTTGCTGACCGACGAAAATTGGTATACGTGCATACAAAAACAAGTAAGAAACAGAAATATTTTAGTTTAATGATAATAATATGAGGTAAGAACTTGTCTTGGAGTACTCATTATTCTCAGATCTCATCTTTCCCTCTTCATGTCGCCAACATGATCTGCGAAAACTTGTCATCTTATCATCATTGTCATCATCATCATCATCAGGATTTTCATCAATTATGTATGTACCTATTGATTTATTTTGTTTTTTTATTTAGGCATGTAAGCACCTCATATGATTTTAATGACACTGACGCTGCTGTGACAAACAACCACAAAACAACACACATTGTCAAGAATGAGAGCATCCAGCATTTTTAGCGCTTCTTCAGGAGTACTGCTACAAAATGTATTAAAAACGTGCAAGATTTTTCTACGACCAAAAAAGTTGAACATGTTATTGGCTTGTAGTGGGGGTATGTACCTTTTCCCTTATCACTGATTGGCTGAAAACAGGTCCACACACCACTAGCACCTCAAACAAACATAATAATAAGCTTCATTTCGTATTGGCGATCATGTAATGAAAAATATGCAAGTCTTAATAATATAATTATTTTGGTGTTTGTTTTACAGCTTGAATACCAACAGATATACCTACACTCGACGCACACCCGACTAATGAACTTTTCGTTAGACTGGTGAGCTCTGTAAGGCGTCAAATAATGAACGACGCATTTATGATTTTTATGCAATTCGATGAGGACAAACAAACAAGGAAAAACCTTAACTGTCTCTAGTATACCGTTTACATTTTGACTGTGACCATATAGCATGCAAATTGTGCAGAGGTGAGATATCGCAATTAGAATGTTGAAGGAACACGCCTTGTTTTGGCAAATACTGCGCAAAATTTTTACCGATTTGCTAACGGATAACGTGGCAAAAATATTTATTTATATATTTGCAAAAAAGTACCACAAAATGAACCACCGTATAACGGATAAGTTTGCAACATCAATGATGCCACTGAAATGGTTTCATTGTTTTACTCCAAGAAATCTTTTAGAAGCTCTGAAAAACAATCCGATATGATTTGCTGAAATTTTCACACACATTCCATGACAAGTGACATTCATGATGACATTGACTCCTCGGGACAAATAATAATATGCTGGTGCGTTGAATTCACGAAAACAGACTTGGTACTTGGTACAAACGAAAGGTACCTATGTAAAGAACTCAAATGATATAATATTGAACTAAAGTACTTTTTATAAATTACATGCGTCATGTTATTATCAAATGTAACCAAACCCACATGAATCTAGTTTCCAACCAATCAAAATCCTAGGTCGAAGGGGCACGAACCTCAATGGCTAATGAAATTGATCATACGATTGTCTTTTGTGGGGTGGAAACAGCTTACATCAACAATAAAGCAGTTGTTGACTTGATTTGTAAGACCTCGACCAGGAAAAATACGTATATGCATGATCGGTTTGCTACAGTTGACAATGACGACATTACATTAGACGCAGACAGGACAAATAAATACGAACGAAAATACTATTCTGTTTGATGGTATTGATGGGCAGACTTACCTATTTGGACTTTTGTTCTGTTATCAACAAATAATATTATGGGTAGGTACATAAAAATTCACACGTGTAGACACTTTTTTACATAAAAAATATGTTTGAGAGAGAGAAAAAAAATGCTTACCTACTTTGTATTTGTATTAGACAACTTCTTACGTAAAAACAAGGAAAGCTCTCGTATTTTTCTTTTTTTGTAGAGTTTTTTTTACCTTAGCGCTAGATGCGAAACAGCTTCTTCAACCAAATGCAGCATAGCATAAACAATTGGTGAAAGTTTCAAAAAAATGTACGTTTTCAGTAATATTTCAAATTTTCAGTTTATTAGCTAAAGTAATCATAACATTGATAATAACGTTCGATATTAATGACATTGCATAATGTTTTACAGATAATCAAACTTAAATACACGAGTGCATAAGTAGTTAATTGCATAACAATTTAAAACGAACTTTAAAGATGGCAAACTGGTATTTTTTGTCTCATTTGGGAATTAAGTGCGCAAAAAGGGAATAATTCGAATATTTGAATGAATGAAGGGTAAGTTTGAAACTAAAAACAAGTAATTAAACTAATGTTAGTTGTGCAATAATATGTAGCTTCTGTTTAGTATATTTGACTATGCAAAGTCACCACGAACGATATTACTGCATGCATTTATTGACCTATCTTAAAAGTATGTATTGCTTATACGAACAGGTATTTAATTAAACTGAAAAAAACGATAGACAAATCTAGAAACTTAAACCGACTTGTTGCGAGACCAATAACATTAAAATAATATATGTTTTTAAATCATAATATTATGAACGAAGAAACAAACGAAACAAAAGTATTATTTTTTTTGGTAAAGTGTTGCATTCATAATGTTTCAATCGTAAACTGTATATTTTTCAGAGTTTCATTCAATGAGCTGAGACTGTGCTGCCTATATTTTGAATACTACATCAAACTGAGGACTTTAGAGTGGGATCTCATCGTTGATGACCTATGAACAAGATAACAACAACAAAAAGTTCATCATCACAGTAATCATTCATTCAATTTCCAAAAGTACAATACACACACCACCGTCATACAATTTGGTATGCTCATTCAATCAACATCACAGCAAATCACAAATAAAGTGGTTAAAAGTTCAAAATATTATTGAATGACAATCCAAGTATCATTATGAAAACTAAACAGCCTACTTTCAAAAGACGTTTACGAAACAGCTCATCTGACAACCAGTTGGGGCGACCTGGATGCTTTTTGAAAGCACGACGAACAATAACTTCCAAGTCGTCATTTGTCAGAATTGTAATTGGGTCCAGATGATTTTGCCAGATTAGCAGACCAAGGTACTCGATATAATGTGTCCTACATTTCAATAACAATTTATTGCTCATCAATATTTCCAGTAGTATCGCTTCCGCATCATAGCCGTTAATTTCACAACGACCTAGGTACTTACTTGCAAACAGTTGCATATCCTTCGGGAGCATCTTTTCCGCATATATCATCCGTAAAGCCTTCACTTGTTTCTTTTTGTATGGAAACTTGACAAACTCTTTGAGGAACTACTCCTTTTGTGACCTTGTTTTCATTCCCGTCTGAATTTTCGTTTGCATTTCCGCCTGCTTCGCTACCACCACCTTCAGCACTTTCTGCTGCTGGGGATTCATCCAGCTTTACTTCTGCCGATATTATCAGCTCTTGCCCGGAATTCTCCTTGAAATAAGGAATTGCATTCTCCTGTTTGAGTATGCAATCAAATAAAGAAAGATGAAAAAGAATGCTCACAAGAATTCAAGTGCATATTACTATTCTGAAAGTGATATTCCCATTTTTGATCAAAGGGATGAGGATAAGCAAATAAAAAAGCTGCTATCGTTTTTTCATCAGTGATGATTTCCGTATTACCTATGATTAGCGTTGAGATACTCTATAATTGACTTGGGAGTAGTATCACATAACTTCATAGAAGTGCTGGCAGCATCATCCCGATGATCGTGATTGACTTTGTCCCACGGTTCCATGCAAACTGCACATGTGACTGCTCTACAGTCTGGGCAGACAAGTCTGGTTTGCATTGGCTCTGTAATGAACCCTGACGAACACTGCCCCCACCAACAACCATCATCATCATCATTATTTATTTTTTTTTGAAAAAGTATAGAGTACGGTTCATATTATCGGTAGGTTAATTTGCCGGTTCTCTTTTACATCTTCATATAAAATGTATGTACCTTTGAGCACCATTTGAAGTTGGGAGTTTTGGCAAGAGTCCAGTCCCTGAGTTTTCTTTGAAACATTTCATGATGCTTGCTGTCAAGCAAGCTTTTTAGTAAAATGTCCAAATGATTAAAAGTAGTCGGTAGCCAGTTCCGAGTCTTCAGCAAGTAATGTGGGCTCTCCACAGAAAGGACATGTCGCGTCAACGATCGTTTTGTCTCGGACTTGAACTGTGAAGTAGTCTCGGGCACATGTACGACAACAGAGATGTGTACAGTGGATCATTGATACCATCTGCAAATGAAGGAGGAAAGAGAGAAAGAGAGCACAGCTAAAAATAGACTCTTGACATAGTTTCACATGAAGAAAAATGAGATGGTATTCTTGTATCGTACAACAAACCTCTCGCGCACTAAACTTTCCAGTGCATAGATCACATTCTTGTTGCAGATAGCTTAGGGCTGAACACAAGGAACTACATTCCTTGGCTGCTGACAGAGAATCATCTTCAGAAAAGTTCATTTCAAGAAGTTGTAAAGCTAGTTCCGCCTGTACAACTGTATCTACCTTGCCTTCTCTTATCAGTCTCTCTGCTGGAGTCTGTGTTTTTATGAAAAACAGAATGTTATGAAAACTAAAATCAAGGTCATGCAAGAAACATTCATTTCCTCATTCCTCATTACTACCTCTTCTTTCTCAACTTGCACCTCAGCCACCTCTACATCTTCAGTCTTTTCTTCATTCTCTTGTCTTGTTAGATCCTCCGCAACAATAACAACATCTTTTTCACCTGCAGAGTTATTCTTCCGCATTGTTTTTGCTGCTGCGGACAAAGTAGTATTGGCACCTGCCACAATCACCTTATCCGTGTCACTTGGTGTGATGGACATGCCTTCTGAAGTTATCTCAACATTTGCGTAAATATCTCCTCTATCATTTCCAACATCTCCCCTCTCCTCTTCTTCCTCCTCCTCCTCTTCACTTTCGCCTTCGTCATCAGCAGCAATAATAATTTCCTCCTCTGACTCTTCCAAAACACTTGACTCGTTATTAGCGTCCTCCACCTCCACAGAAAACTCTCCTTCACCAGCCTCCACCTCCCCCTCTTCAACATTTTCCTGCTTTTCATCCTCTTGGCCTATTTCAACTTGTTCAAAGTCATGACTTTGTTGCGCATGGGAAGCTTTTTCATTTTCTTCGTCTTTAACTTCAACAGGCGCCGTTTCTTCTTCTTTTGCTCCCTTTGGCGATTCTCGTGAGATCTCCTCATCTTCATTTCGTTCGGCAGCAGTTGCATTCGCCTCTATCTGTTTGCTTTTCTTTGTCCGTTTCTTTTTCCCCTTTTCCTCTGCTGTGACCGTGGAAGTGGAAGGTAAAGGGGAAACTGACAGTTCTTTTTCATCAGATTGGAATGCACGAGTCTCTGGGGACTTGTGACGTGCGACTTTCTCTTTCTTCTTTGCAGCTAGTCTCTGGTACTTGGCTACTTTTTTGTTTACATTTTCTTCAATTCCCGGTGGGAGTTCGATAGGCTCGTATGATCCATCTGGATTAAATTTAATAATAAAAAATATTTGTTAAAAATACCTACTAGGTTCCAAACGAAAAAGAAACTCAAAAGTAAATACCTTCACTATGATCGTGTGACGAACTGCTGGTTTTTTTATTGACAGTTACTGCCGTTGCTGCCGCGAGTTGCTGTTGTATTTCTGAAGCAATATTTTCTTTGATCTTGTATGCAAACTGCTCCATTTCCGAGAATGTGGAAGTGAGCGCAGTCATCAATTTCTCAATTTCCACTTTTGTTACAGCTTTGTCCTCTTGAACAATTATTTATTTCATTCCCAGCTCCATTTTCAGATTCATCCTCTTCCTCGAACTCATCCTCCCTTTCATCTTGCTCATCAGGCGCATCTGTCGTAACTGCTGGAAGGATTTCATAATTTTGAATAAATTCACTGACGCTGGCCTCCGTGTCGTCAATCTCAATCTCAAGGACGTCCTCATCAAATCCCTCCTCTTCTTCCACCGACTCATTCCCCTCATCATCATTTAAATGTACATTTATCGTGTTATTATTGATCTCCGAAGACAATGGCTCATTATTATTGTCATTAGCAAAAACTGCATCATGAGGAGGATGCGGTAGCGGTGGAGGTGAGTTGGCGGTGCTAAGTGATCCTGACACGGCGTCAGCAAAACTTTCATCTGATTAACAAGGTTTTCAGAGACGTGCAGGTGCAAAGAAGAATTATTGTGAGATGTTGAAGGAGAATGTAGAAAAAGAAGAAAGAAAAATATAAAAGGTCAAGTAGTATGTTATATTAGCCTACTAATTAATTTATGAAGTTGGAATTTGACGACGACTTAAAAATTTACGGATGCAGGATAAATCGGGAAAATGTCAGATTCTGTAGCTTCGTAGATCAAGAAATAAATAGGTGCATGGTATACGGATTTGTTTCCTCCTAAATTCTACAAGCCAATCTGGATATATGAGATTGCATGAAAATCTCATTCCGTTTATCGTTATTTCTCCTTGAAATTCATAATTTTCTATGTGCAA